>JAJHUR010119797.1:0-21918 GCA_027495735.1 Lutjanus campechanus
TTTTTTTTGGTGGCTAAAATATGTTTTGTTACTAACCCTGTCTACCCACTGGCATCTAATCTAGTTAACACACTGACTATCGATAAGTACCTTCTGCAATCACACTTCAAATAATCTGAACTACCCCTTTAAAGAGCATACAGTGCCCTTTATCCCTACCTATCACAAGAGGAGCTACTCGGGCTGGATTCATGCTGTGCATCCAGGAGGATCTTTTCCATATCTCCATTGTGGATAGAGGAGGATGACGGCACATGCTCTAGTCCTCCAAGGGTCTCATCATTCTCAGGCACCACTTCCAAGGTCTGCAGAGTTTGACTCATGCCAGCATTCGCGTTTATTTGGTCTGCAGCGGGTGTCATTTGCAGGTTGGTCTGCGCACCCTGGGCCCCTGTGTTTCCATTCAGCTCCAGCTCTACCCAGGAGCCTTGGCAACACAAAAGGTCAAGAGGAGGGAAGGAAAAGGAAGGGAAATTAAGCTTGTTGTGTTAATGTGCAAACCAAACAGCCGATTGCATACCATTCAGACACACACCCCTTTCTCCTTTCAAATGGAAACAGCTGACCTACATTTCCTGCACCACTGACAACGTGCATTCAAATGGACTAGCTGTGCGCTGCATCCGTGATAGCATGCATTTCTTTGTGCCACTGCCCCACAAACAGCTTGCACATTTTTTTTTCCAGACAGACGGGGGTTATGTAATCTCTTACGGGCAGCAGCGGGCTGGTGTGCACAGAATGTAAACCTTGTGATAGCATTGGTGTGCGTTAAATCCCTATTTGTGGTCCACTGAAAATAGAATATAATGATGTGTTTCGACGATGCATGCACGTTTGCATCACCGAGTGCACATTTACAGACGAGTTTGCCATCAATGCTGCTCTCATGAGACCGCTTGCATAACTGTGGTAGTGCAGTGTAAGACAGTTTGCCCAGACATGTCGCTGTTCCAGCTGTGTGTGTGTGATGTTGTCACATATAAAGCGCAAGACTCGGTTTTCTGTTCCAGCCAATGTTTAAGACTTTAAAGAAATATTGTCTGAACACGCCTTTTTGTCAGTTTGGTGCTTTAAATGTGTTTTTGGAGCTGTTAACCTGCAGGCACTTGCGCTAACATCCTATCGTTGTCCTCGTTTGAAATTTATATTTAAAAATACAATGTCTCGTTAAATAAAAAGATAACTCGACTAAACAAGGAATATTTTGACCCATTATCCGGCAATGTTAAAAAAAACACGCGAAAAAAGGCAACATTTATTTCGTCTTTTGTCCCAAACTTGTTTTCATTTTGGCCAGAATCCGCCCAGCGTACGTGATTGGCTGCCGTCCCATCAATCAAACATTTCCACCACGCGATTGGCCATCTCGCGGTGACGTCAAACAACATCACCTTCCACACCCCTCCCAGGAGAAGAGGAAATACTGTACCAGATGTAACTTTTACAATAAAATCGCAATTAAACGACTATTCTCCTCAACGCGCACTGCCGTTAAGAATAGATAAAGTAGAGTTTGTGATGCGGAGTACAGAGGAATTGAGGGCGGCACGTACCGTGAAGCCCGGGCTCTTCGTTATTGTTCCGTGGAGCAGCAGCGGTGGACATGTTGACTACCCAGTTTCAGCATTCATCAACATGACACGCACACAAACTAAGATGTGCGCATGCGCCAAATCTGTCCAGAGTCCAGTCAGACCACAGAGAGATAAGAGAGTAACGGCACTGTAGATCAATGATGGGCAGCTTTTATTAACTTATGCATTTATGCAGGAAAAATATAAAAAAGGGAAGGCTCAACATTTGATAGAATTTATGAATGAAAGACCACATGTGCATTATCATTAAACAGAGTTATTATTGTAATAATAATAATAATTATTATTATTATTAGTAGTAGTAGTAGTAGTAGAAATATTATATAATGTGGCGGGGTATTTGTCAGGGTCAATATTTAAGAAGTTAGTACAATAAACAAAATTTCATAAAGGCAACTGAGTGGCAGTCATGTAGACATCCCAGTGTCATATCACTAATACCTCCTCATGCTTGTTTTATTGACAAATTCAAACCAAATTGACAGACTAAAAATGAAGATATTTTCTGTGTATTTTTTATTTTTATTTATTTGTTAGTTTTATATGTGGATAAAACTGTTTCAGTTTTTTAGTCTAAAGTCTGGTTTTGTTTTGTTTTTCACATCTAGCTTTTAGTTTAAATGTAAATCATACTTTATTCCATTTGAAAAAGACAAACATCGCTGTATAATGAACCATTTGCAGTATTTTCCCCAACAATTGTTTTGAAGAGCCCCTTGACAGATATAAACTAGTTTTTAGTTTTATTTTAGGCATGTAAATTTTCACACATAAATTCAGGTTTAGTTAACTATAACAACTTTTGTGCAGAGTTTGAGGACTGATGATAGTCGTAAGGCTGGCCTCTATCACTCACTCTTCAAATAAGTGCTGCATTGGCTGGACTTAACTATTAATGAGGGGAGGCGGGAATCCATTAGTAGCGCTCCCTGTAGATTTGTAGACGATGGGTGTGAAGTATACATCACCCCTCCTCCAGTTCCAGAAAAGTGTGTTGTTGGTGAATCAGAAATTGGATGCGATTGGTAATTTTTTGCAAGAAGACAAATAAATGTTAGATTATGTATTTTCATATTAACATGCACAGTCTATTGACAATAGCAGTGTTAGTGTATAGAGGTTGTTTACTCACTTTCACTTTCACCAGAATCCTTTGTAGTATCTTTAAATTCCCTTTTTTACCATTTGTGTGTAGTTATCTACTGAATAAGAGGAATTAGTAGCCCGCCCGAACACAACATGTGATTTCAGAAAGGCTGAACAGAGGGGGGACAGCAGTCAAGTAACCTTCTGGCCTCTAGACCTGTGCTATCAACCCGTTCCCAGGGCTGGAAATCGATCCCATTAGGATTGACGTGGTGGGAAGTCTCATAAAATTACACACAGTGATGGATAATTATTTGCTAACTGATTCATCAGTGGCATCTCTCTGCTCTTAAGATCTAAATCTCGGAGAGGTCAGAGGGGTCACAGTTAGATGTCCATCCGTTATCTAAATTATAACCACGGATCTTTTGAAGGGTTGCAGAGGGCTGAAATCGATTCCAGCTGATGTTGGGCAAGAGGCGGGGCACACCCTGGACAAGCTGCCAGTTTATCACAGGGCTGACACACAGAGGCATGCAGTCAGAAGTGTGTTGCAGCCATTACATAAGTATGGGTTATTTGTTTATTTGTTATCATTCTCTTTGAACACTGGGTGGCATATGGATGCAAGCTGGTACACAGGTGAACTCACCAGGACAGGTGGCAGTGATCACAGCTGACCATGCAGCCATGCACATGCTGTTGGTGTACGCGTCCACCTAGTTTCTATCCAGTCTAGCAATCATTCATGGATCTGAGTAGCAATAGTCTCCACAAAGGGATTTACACAAACACATTGTTAGACAATAATTTTAATAAGCAGCAGCAGTGTTTGGCAGGGATGCAGGGACGTGAAAATATATTGAAAGCACTGCAGCAACTCTGGCTTGCTGATGAAATAGTCCTACAATAATCCTGACCAGGTTTTGAAATGCATTTGTGATTTATAACCAGCATATGCTGTTGTAATTCAAAGCAACCGCCTCTCTCGATGAAGCTACTAATCATATGATCATTTCACATTTACAGCACATTATTTTCCACACACAAACCATGAAGCGTGTCATTTTCTCAGAATGATTTAGGCTTGAAGTTCTTTATTACTTTTCATCTAAATTGTACTTTATTCCATTTGACAAAGATAAACGTTGCTGTACAATGAACCATTTGTAGTTTTTTTTTTTTTTTTCCCAAAACAGATCACCAAAACTCTCCTACAATCTTTATTCAAGAGCCCCTTGAAAGAAATAAACAAAAACATACAAATTAATGAAATTCACAAAAATAAAAAGTGCATTTTTGTTTTTAACTCCTGCGATACATTAGACATGTACATAATGCGGCTTCAAGTGGAAAAACCTCATAACTCCAATTTTAGACAGTTCCCTTGAGATTTCATGTTTTGTTGACCCAAGGTTCATGTTTAAAAAAAAAAAAAAAACATTATAGCAACTTGAATTTCAAAAACTGTATGATCTACCTGTAAATAAGGCAGTTTTAATAATAAAGTCCTGAAAAGCTGCTTTTTTTTTCTCTTTCTTTTTTTTTTTGAAGATACAAGGTTTCGATCACAGAGCAGCGGTAAATTCCCCTGAGCAGTCTCCTGTCTGGCACACCAGAGAGTTCAAGAAACATACTTGATTATCTTATTTCTTCTTAATGCTATAAGAAAGGCATTAGGGTTCTTCTGAACGTCTTTGCGATTTATAGCCTTGAATAATAGCTATGAAGACAATATGAGGGGAAGTGAAAAAGATTATTGGTTAACTGTTTATCTTTCATGAACGTTGAGTGATGTTTTTCCAATAACGCTCCGACACTCGTACAGCCTGTGATGACCATCTGTGGTGTGTGTCTGCAAAGATGATTTGTTTTTAAAAAGCTGAAAAGGAAACTTGCCACTTCAGATATAAAACTATTTTTATGCAGATTTTTTTTTTCTTTTTTGCATTTTCAAACATTTCTCACATCTTTCAACAGGTTGCTGGAACAACAGGTATTTAACAGTGAGTGAGTGCTTCCTTTGGATGAATGACAGGACGACGCTGAGCACTGATCTCATGTTTTGAATGTGGTGGCTTAGTAGGGATGCACAATAGTATTTGCACGTCATCAGAATCGGCCAACAAAAACTTTAAAATATTTTATGTATCAGCCTAAAATGAACATTTATGGCAATAAGATGATGCTATAATTGACCCTTATGAAGTTCTGCCCCTTTTTGCTCTGTGCTCCAATAACGTTTGAGCAAGCTTCGTACCCGGATAGCAAATGTTAGCAAAATATTATCCAACTAATCTAGATGAAATGAGATCTACATCTGTCATTTGATATAGATTAGTTAATAGCATTTTGCTAACATTTGCTACCTTTTTTGTTAGCCACTGTCAACTAAGAAGTTTCCTTGTTGTTTGTATATTTTGCGTATATTTATTAGTTTGAGTGCTGCTTGGCAACTTACTAAAAATATCACTAAGGGGCGATCTGGATGTGGGGTGGTTCGGACGGGAATTCGGGTGGTGGTGGACCCAAGGAAGAACAGTTGCTACCCTGGTGGCAGCTAATGGGAATCCTACATCTTTTAAACATCTACAAAATTTGGTTCTTCAACAAAGGAGAAAGTTGACCAAGGCTCTGATGGGTAACAAGCTTTCTCCACTGAGAGCAAAAAGGGGCAGGACTTAGGAAGAGGCAATTATGTGCATGCAACTCAAGTATGTCTACTGCATGGATGCTGTTTTTGAAACGTCTGAGACAGATATCAAAGTTGTATTTGCTCAGTGCCGGTCAGGAGGCAAGGAGAAGCCAAGTCTCATTCGTACAACATCACAAATTTAACTGCCCGTCTTAAGAGCCGTCATCTTGATCATTACGACAAATTTATGAAGGTAAAAAAGAAAGCAAAAAACTGTCAACAATAGTTTTCTTATCCTGGCCAGTGAATGTGTACATTTTAAAAAAAAGAAGACATTGTATTTTATGTCTGCATCTGCCCAAGGGTCATCAAGATCAGAGTAAGCATAATAAAATGTTAACTCCACTACAGGAGAGACTTGATATTCTTGCAATTAGGTGGAAAAAGGATGAGAAAATATTGGAAAATATTGGTAAAAGGCCAATAATGTGCATCCCTACGGCTAATTGATTGGCTAAACCTGTCAAGGTTGGAAGGTGCCACATTATACAGGTTTATACATATGTGACATTAGGCAAACATCTTGAATGACCAAAACGATTTCCCAGTGGACAATAAAGAAAAGTTGTTTTTCAAAAGGTTGCAAAATAGAGATAAAGTGTCTTATTACAAGAGGACATTACTCAGAGCCCTGAGAGAGTGACACTCAACAGTAGCTTAACACCACATGAGATGGGTGGTTATTTTGGTGGCATCCTTGTGACTGGACATCAGTTCTCTAAGGTAGGAATGGCAAATCATCTTACATAAATATAATCCAATGGACCAATGGGCTTCACGCCCTGATTCAATGGCTTAATCGGTCATCAAAATGTAATTTTAATGAAGTGGAAAACTGTGCTATAATCAACCTGTTTGCTCCAGAAGAGAATTGGCAGCATGTGACTGAAGCATAGTGCAGCAGAGAAACAGCAGAGTTCATTTCTTTAAGTATTTTCCCAAAACAGTCATCATCAATAACCGCTTCCACACAACAATCATCTGAAAACCAAGTGCTTCACGAATTCTCCTTTTTTAAATAAACATGTCCGTATTCTCCTGCATCACAGGAGAGAGAAGACATTTCATAGAATAATTAAAAATCAGTAACTCTGCCTAGTCAACCAACTTGACTTGCTTTAGAGAGAACTCGAGTTAACAGTTTTAACATTACATGTTCATTAAAATGTCTTTCCCATTTAGACCCACAAAAGGCCTAATTCTTTCACAGCGAGCAAAATGATTCACAAACAAAAAAACCATGGCACAAAAACAGAACGTTAAGATCTAAATCAACTCTGAAGCATCCAAATAAGTTTTACATAAACATCAGTTACAGTCAGCCAAATAAAAAAAAATAAACTGTTATAGTGCTTTTGACTACAGAGGTACTGACGCCTGAAAAATACTTTTCTTTGGACATCTCACGTTAGGAACGACGGAGTTCCTTGATGTCACAAAAAGTCTTTTGCTTTTTAAAAAAGGGGCAGTTCACCCCAAAATAAAAGGAAAACCAAACATTTTCCTTGGCTTGTAGTGATATTTATCCATCTAGATAGTTTTGGTGTGAGTTGCACAATTTTGGAGATACTGGTTGTAGAGATGTCTGCCTTCTCGCCCATATAATGGGACTAAATGACACTCGGCTTGTGGTGCTCAAAGGACCAAAAAATACTCTCGGAAAAACTCACCAGCAGTGTCCTGCGTCGTGAGCCTTTTCATGTAGAAACTACTTTCTTTCTAGTGGAAAAAAAAGGTAGTTCAAATAGATTCTACTGCACAAAGAAAGCAGTTTTTGGTGCTTTGAATCCCGTAAACCAAGTGCCATTTTGTTCCATTATATTAGAGAGAGGGCAGACATCCCTACAGTTAATATCACTAAAACTCTGTGACTCACACCAAAGCTCTCTACAAGCACTGCAAGCCAGGGGAAAAAACCCATTTTTGATTTGGGGGCGAACTGTCCCGTTAAAGAAATACCTGCCAGAATTAACAAAATTTCCCAAAGTCATGACAAAAAAAGTTACCCCACCATTAGGCAACCTTCCATCTACAATCAGTCTGAGATAGACAGCTAAAGAAACTACAGTGATCAGACTGTAATCCTATTGCCTTAATTGATACAAAAATAAATCAGCTATAGTGATTTTTCTTCTGTTATCATCAGGTACAGTACAAAACATCATTAAAAAAAACTACAAACAGAAACTAGATCCAGAGGGTAAAGCGGTCGATCAAGCTGCAGCAAAACAACAGGCTTTGTGGGGAAGCTGGCAGCGACACATAATTTTGGTGCCACGGACCACGAGAGATTCAGGCTACATCACACCATCAAACCTTTCCACGTATATACTGTATAAGCTTTTGTCCTGAGCTTCATATGGTGGTCCACACATGTGCAAGGGTGACCAGTCTGCACCTTGTCTGCAAGACAGCTTTAAAGGAATATAACTTTGTATAGGACTGGTTACTTTGGCATGATTAGCCCCCATCCAACTCCCAAAATACCTGACGAATGTGCATGCACACCACTCTCCTGTCCATGTCACAGAGCAACACTAATGTTTTTGGCCATTAATTAGAAATGATACATTACTGTTGACCAGTTCCCTTCAAGCCGCCATTTCAATACCTCAACTTACAGACTTGAATCTTGCTTGAGACAAGTGATCCATCCCAGTGAACGTTTAATTGAAGTTGAAAATTAAGCTGAGACCAGGAACTGCTTTGACAACCTGATGCTGAAGGTTCAGCTCGTCAAAAGCATCGACATATATAAAGATGGACGACATTAAGCGTTTATTTAGACCTCTGGTCTTTTTCTTTTTTTTCGACAATACGTGCTTAAATGTGAGGTTGATGCCCAGTAACATAGGCGGAGCAGAGTGTCATACTGATCCTATATAGACAGTCTGTGGTCTAGACAAGACGTTACATTTACAATCGGTCCTTTGCGGGCAACCATAAAGCTGATTTTACCCACGATGAAATTGATTTGGACACCCCTGTTATAGATGGTTATTATCACAGGACCCTTTTCCACTAAATTAGCTCTGGTTATTTAACCAATTCCATTCAAGGTTCCTGGAACCTTGGTGCTATCTTGCGAACGAGCCAATATTTTTCACCGGTTTTGAGCAAAACTTTTGTCATCAACAAAGGGCGTCGCACAATGTACAATGACCTGTAGAATAAGACACACCCACTTTGGTTCCCAAGGAAAGCTTGTTATTTTTTGTTTCCAGCTGGGAACCAATTTATTTTTGGTGGAAATGCTCCGGTTCAAAATAAGGTGTGTGAACTGGATCAGGGCCTGTTCCACGTTGGTGGAAAAGGTCTAATCTATGTTCAAGTGTTCATTTTTCCACTAACTTTGGTTTTAATTAGTTAGTTGATGCTATGAAAATGGGGTTTCACATCATGATTGACAGCTGAGCTCTGCTCGTGATTGAGTCGGCCACGCGTATGGGCTTTGGCTCCAAATGACATCACCGACCTAAGATGGCAGCGCTTGTATCCTGGATATTTTGGCTTCATTTTTGCACAATGGATGTCCATCTTTATATACAGTCTGTGGTCTAAAGATATAACATATACAATATAATATTACAAGCTACTGCATCAGAAACTCAAATCCAGATGACAAACATTAAGAAACATGGTGGCTGTATGCTATATATGGAGTGTTACCAAACTTTACTTTGACTTAATCAAAGACAAAAAAGCTCACTGTGATGGAATACATGTCAAGTCAGTTTCACTTAAGTTGCTCAGGCGGCACTGAAGTTCAAAATTTGATCAAAAAAATATTGGTATGTTGTGGGAAGAGGTAAGCAGTAATGTAAGCTCGAGCTAAAACGTTACAAAAGACTAGAACAGTCCTTTTACAGCATCACTATACATCAGGAACAGAGTGGTCACTGAACTTGGCAACTTGACAAATATTTGGGGCCAATATGGAGTGTTGACAGCTTGTATTAGCAGTGTCTCAGGCCGGTACCAAAAGGAACTTGGTGACAGAAAGACGTATAAACAGTAGAAAGAATTTCCTATTCAAAACTAATAAAACATGGTAGCTACAAAAACTTAACAATTGGTAGCTATGACATATAAATGAATTATGTCACGATGGCACGAAAGAATAATGAAACAAACTAGCCAAATGTGTGTATCAACACATTTTCCCTTTGGTTTGGGATGTAGTGGAGATGCAAACAGTAGCTTGGTGAACGGAGTGCTCCTAATGGAGAGAACCTGTGATACTAAATCCCAAATTCTGGGCTCAGATCTACCAACCCTGAACGTTTTTTATTAGTAATACACATAGAAAATGTGTTTGTGATAGCCTGCTTTGATGTACAGTAATAATGCCACTGTTTGTTGTTGATAAAGCAAGTCTTGTCACATTCAATACAAGAATCACCAAGGGTAGATCATCAAGACTCGGGGATTTAGCCAAAGACAGACAGATACTTTGTGTGTGTCAGAGCATTGGGGCTCAAGCTGAAAATGGGATCTGAGCGGTTCAACAAATGCTAGTTCAGTTTTTCCTGGAATATGTACAGATTGTTGGTGGTGGCCACAGCAATGATGTTGTCCATGGGATGCCAGGCAGTGTGCAGGATCTTCTTGTTAAAGTCCAGACTGTCTACACTGATCTCATCCTTTTTGCGCTTCCCACCCGTGCTTACTTTGCGAGGTTTCAGGACCGACCGTGGCTTGCTGTTCTCCCGTGACGCCTCTAGAGTCACGTCCTGCCGATAGCCTCTGTCGAACATCCTGAAGAAGTTGTTGTAGGAGCCGGTCATCACAACACTGCAAAGAGAGGTGTGGGTGATGGTAAGTACTCTGGTAAGTACAGAAATTTTACATCAATTTACTGCAATGCAGCTTTAAAACCAGATATCCTAAATTTAAAACAATGTCTAGTCTCATATCACACTATCAATATATGTCAATAAATTTCCCTGCTCTACAAAAGTGTATAGTTCTGTCATGAGCCACTACAGGAACGTGTACGGAATTACCTCTCTGCCACCCAAAACCTGCAATGAGCAGATAACCACAGTAATTGATAAGGCCAGCGTCACTGGGTTCAGTTGCATCAAATAACGTTCAGCCCAGCAACAACATTTGCCTGTGTCATGCATGTTGAATGTGTGGGGGATTCCAACGGTATAATAAAAAAACAAAAACAAGAAAAGCCCAAAAATGACTTGTTCAAATGTAAATTTTAGTCTGTCAGAGTAAAATTCTAGTGCATATAACATAGATACTGACCTGTCATTGCCATTCCAGCAGCACTCAAACTTGTCAAAGATGCAGTCATTCTCATAGAGTGAACACAACTTACTCCTGAGATATTCATGCACCTGTTAAAAGAACATTATAATAATAAAGATGATGTAGTTGTCAACAGTCGTGCAGGAGTGAAAACAACATTACATTATGACTTCTGTAAAACACCGCCCTCTAGTGGAGAAACAGTAGAATGATGTCAGGACTTACAATCTGCAGAAAAACAGATATAACTACATTACTTTTGTCTCAGCAAAGCAACGGTGACAGACCTGATATGTCTCTACTGGCCGGGTCTCCATGTTGAGATCCCAGATTTTGACGGACAGGTAGTCACGGGTCATCATGTAGCGTCCACTGTGGCTGAACTTTACATCAGAGATGGATGAGATGATTTCAGAGAAGAACGAACGATTGTTTGGATCCTCTGGCTCTTCAAACACTAAGAGAAAAGGATGGATGACATAAGTATACCCTGACTGCCATTATTTTTATACAACTGTGCACGATTTAATACAGCAATATATACACAACTCTGTTTAATAGTGCAGCCACTGCAAGGATGCACTTCCATGTTCTATTTGTAATCTCCCATAATTTTGGCAAACGTACAACAGTACATGTTTCTACAAGCCCGCTTTTTCTAAAATGTAAAAATCTAAAAGAAAAACAGGTTTTTGAAAATGTAAACCTTACAGGTAGATTCAGTAGGATTTGTTTGAGCTGTTCATAAACGCACCAGAAAGTATCATTCCTAGGATGTCAAATACAAACATTTTGAGTTGGTAAACTGTCCCTAGCACAACAAAATAATGAAAATAAGTAAATACCGACAGGGTTTCTGCAGATACAGACACCACCATGCACTTCTAATGCGTCATGAGTGATGACTGAAAGGGATTCTGTTTATACGAGTCTATACATTGTTTTTTTAAGAAAATGCTGCATATTTTACCTTTAAATAAAAATAGGGCACTGGGAAGCTCCCATATACAGCAACTAAAGGTTGAATCTTGCCAGTTTTATGGTTGGCTCAAATATTTTCCTCTATCTTTTCCAAAGCGTTGTCAAGATAACTGATGGCTGACACAACCTTTCACGTTTCACAGGGCTTGACAGCTCACACAGGAGTATGGTACTTCACAAATTAAGACTTCTCCTTAGGAAACTGTAGACTTGGTAAAAGCACATTTCTTGGCAGATGCTGCATTCAATATGCAGAATTCATAACCTGGTCGGGAGCAGGTTATATTCAGAGTTTCAGATTAAATCCGCTGTCAAAGCATCACTGTTTTACTGATTCTTTACCCAATGATGTTTCTTATGAGCGATATAGATTCTAAACTGAGGGAATACATTATGTATGCAAAGTTGCTGAGCTGTAAGTTAGTAACTTCACAGAATAAAACCATCTTACAACAGGACAAACTGTATGGATCACATTGTCACAGCAACCTCAGTTTGGTGATGCAGAGTCATCCCTCCCCCCCTTTAGGCTTTTTAACCTATTCAAGTTTCACTGTCTATCATCCAGTTCCTTTAGGCATACCACAGGAACACCTCAGAATTCAAGAGCTCCCCTAGAGGCACACAGCATAAATGAAATTAGCTTACTTTTGGCGTGCTTGTCGCACAGAGCGGACGCCCTCATGTCACACATGCGGATGGTGCCCTTGCTGCTGCTGTAGACAAAAGTGTTGCATTGGTTGGGGTGGAACTCTGCTGCTGTGATCACCTCCGTCAGCTCCTCCATATTCGCTGGCTTAATGTCAACAATATCTGAAGAAGTGAAGTTAAGGTCAAAGAGCTAAACAGGCAAGTTAAAAAGAACTCATCATTGTATGGCCTTCTTGATCAATAGAAATTAATTTACTCCGTTAACATGGATCAGAAAAATGTGTCATAAAAAGCAGTGGGTTTCAGAGTTGTTGCAGGAATAAGTGACGCACAGTCTGACTGATGTGCAGTGGGCAGGTGCAACATGCGGGGGATCATAATCTGACAGTGAGTCAGAGATACCTTAAAGCAAAGAACTAAACTAACTAGGACACACCATTCATTATTTCACATAGTACATAAACAGACAGAAGATAACTCCCACAAACCTATATTAACTTACAATAGACTGCCAGTTTGAAACTTTTTTCTTAATTAAAGGGGACAACAAAAACATGTCCAGATGGCAAGAAAGGTTACTTCTTAGAAACTAAAATGCCGAAGCACATGGGAGATGTTTATATAGGCCAGAATGGTTGCATTTCCCACTATGATCAGGAGTCTAACTGTGCAACAACTTTTTGCACAAGAGACATAATTAAAATCTACGAAAATAACTATGATGAATTGTGTTAAGAGCTACAGAGCATGATGGCTGCGTGGAATTAAAGAATAAAGGATACTAAAGCTGCGGTCGGTGATCTCCAGATTCCAGAGGTTAATGCGCAGGTCGTCTGCAGACAGGTAGGTCTCACAATCACTGTTGACTGAAATGGAGTTGATATGATAGGTGTGAGCATTCGCAAACACTCGTCTAGGGCTGGCTTCCACCATCAAGTCCATGGGCATGAATACGGGTACCTGAGGAGAGGAGCGGGTCAGTGTCATAATTTTCAGTAAATACAGTAGATTGTGTGGCCCTAATTTTTTTAAAATGATTTTTAAAGTAAAAATGATTGGTCTCAATTTTATAAACTCAATCTTTTGTTCATATGGGGTAATAGGATGCTGTAGACACAAATAAAATACTGGCTTTCGAGTATCTTTCAAACAAGCTAAACAAGTTTGTTTTCATCTTTTATCTTAATTTATTCATTTAAGGAATGTATGGAGAGCAAGTACAGTGTGGCTTGTGACTACAAATCTGGCAAATTGGGATGTTCAACATATTCGGAAAGAGATGAAGCAATTTATACAAACCCGTAGTGTTGTGACAGTATTGAAATCTCTGTATCGCCCATCTTCTTCCTTCAAATTATAGCCCTCTGGTCTCTTGTCACGCTCACTGATTTTCCACAGCTTTATGGTTTTGTCTGCCAATGAGAAAGAGCAGAGGTCATGAAAACACATCATCAGTAACAGAGGAGACTGTAAAATTAGATTACTTGCGGCCAAATGGTAGCTAAATATCACCAAGTCAAGTACAGTGAATAAATTAAATTAAAATACAGTGGTTTACTGACCATTTGTAGACAAAAGGAACTGTGCTGCGTTCTTCTGAGGCAACCATCTAATCTTGTTGATCTTCTCCTCGATCTCAAGGCTCTTCAAGTAGTCAAACTCAGGCTCGTGGCTCTGGAAGGTGCTGTAAACATTGTACTCTCCTCGACACTGTGGCTGATTCTTACTCTGAAAAATGACAGAGCACAGATCAGTGTTGGGTTCAAGTATTATGACAGAAGTAGAGCTATGCTGCGAGCAAGCTCATGCTTTCAGCTCATGCATGATCATAAATCTGGTATATTTAGCTTAAATTATATTATTTTTTTCTTTGATCAAACTACATTTAAAGGCTTTGTTCAGACTGCAGACAAATCAGATTTGTTTGCCAAAACAGATTTATAGGCTAGACTGTCCGTGCTGTTATTTGCAAGTGATCAAATGGGATTTGTTTGTCCAGACTTCAACAACTTATCTGCATGGGTTGCTGTGGTAATGACATAAGTGTTGTAACTACTGCTGCAATCCATTGATAGCTAGAAGTTGATAGTTCTGAGTCAGTAGTCCCAACTTCCAATCTAAATGCGCCACAGTGCATCTGCTCGGGAAAACAGAAACGCCCAAATTCTCTGAACTTCACAAGCATCTACAGCAGCTGATTTAACAGATTAGAACACTTCAAAAGAGACTGGAGTAGTAGGCTAGCGCACGCTCACAGAGACTTCTCTCAAGCACAAATCAACTGTGAATAGAATAGAAATGGCAACTGCAAAGTCAAATAGTAGTAAGAATAGTAAATATTGATGAAAAGGTTTCTACTTATGTGTATGATTCTATACTGCTGTGACTTGAAATTCCAACTTGAATGACCGTTCGGTGGCACTTTTCCATTTTCCAGTACACTGGATTGCAGCATACATACACTGGTAATGCAGCTTTCCAACACGTAAGCATAAGAAATGGAGAGAGATTATACATAAGCCTCCCTTCAAAGTGCCAACTAGGGCTGCACGACATGCTAAAAAAGTCATATTGCCATTATGTTGATTGAAATTGCAGTATGTGATACGATTAGTGGGATGATCATTTTTGCATTACAATTTTCATTTTTTGTGAAAGAAATCCTATAAAAAATTTCCTCAAAAATAAAAGTGATTTGGTCCTGGTTCTGCACCTGGCCACATTGCGATTTCGATTTGGATGCGCCAAAAAACAGATTTGAGCTGGCAGTCCGAACAAGGCCTTAGCTTAGTCACCAAAACTTACCTCTGGCTCCTGCTGAAAGATCACAACACGACCCCCCTTGTCACCAGTGGCCAGTAGCTCCCCAGAGTGGTTGAATTCAACAGTAGATATGATGTCCGCTGTCAATACAGAAGTGTAATTAGAATACAATCAAGCTTAGTCCCCTTTTTTCAGAGTCTAATCTGCTACTGCAGCAGGGAGCTTGTTGTTATGTAAAACTGAGGTGTGTTCAATGTGAAAATATTTTGCACTGATCTGCAAAGCTTTTCTAGTAGAATGATTCATTTCCTCCCTAAGATGCACAAAATTCTTCGAGCAGTGTTAAAGATGTTGAATGTTTGCTCCTGTTTTGTCCTCCTATAGTATGAGGGATCACGTCAACCATGGTGAGAACACAACAAAGCAATGACGTACATGTATATATATACACAATGCAGTGTGCAATAAAACTAAATGTCGACCAAACACTCTTAGGAGGAAGGGGAGAGAAAAAAACATGCCATGTGCAGCTATTCAGCACCTTTCAAAGACAAGCATTCTCATCAGATCCTGCAACACAACAATCAATCCCTGTTTACAGGCTGGCACTATTCTGAGCCAGTGCAATCCTTAATATAGACGCCGGTGTTGTTCCTCTCTCCACACAAAGTGCCTGACACGACCTGACCCCATACAAACTCTGATATAAAGCAAAAGAGGACAGAGGAGTCAACTACTACACTATTGTATTGTTGAGTTTTCAGCCTATGTATTGACACATGTAGAAGCTCACATTTATACTTGTTCTCAAGCAAAGCTTACTGTAAACAGCTGTGTAGACCTTTATCCACAAGTAAGTTCATCATGTACTGTAAACACACGTGTTTCAGGCACTTGAGAATTTTTTGATTGGACAATGAAGGGGCCAGTACAGTCCACCACTGGTCTTTTTGTTCACATGGAGGTAAAATGTGATTAAAAACCAAACAAACACCCATTTCTCTTAATATTTGCATTAATTATCCCCGTGCATTGTGTTGAAATGATCCATTTTCTCAATTAAGCCTAGTGGTATCTAACCACTGCAACAACAGATCATCTTTCCAGAAACGATGTTCCTGCTAGTTAAGATAAACAAGGACATCACTGTCATCATTAGCTTTTATTGAGAACTACTACTTAGTCTAAAATAGTAAATGAAAACCTGTGCTGATTGTGGATTATCCTAAGTAACCAAGACAGAGTTTGTGGAGAGAAACTTTGCTGTCAAGGGTTTCATTAATGTCTCTTTGTAATGCTTTGAGCACCAGAAATTGAATTCCCTCCATCACATTGAGTTTGCAGAAGAAATCTCTAAACAAAGACCATCTGCATGGCTAGATACTGAAGTTTTACTTCTGACTTGGCTGATCAGACCCTAGTAGGACCTTAATGCATTCTGTGCAACACATTTGAAGTTAAACCAAGGCAAACTGATTACACAAACAAACAACCACACAGCTTCAATAATGTCCTGCAGAGGTAAATGTCTGCAACTATTCAATCCTCATATACATTTCACTCCCGAGCATGCAAACATTACACATTGCACACACTGGACAAATACACTCTGAGGATTTGTAAAAGTAGTAACTGCTGACATTCTGCAGCAATTATGCTTATCCGCCAGTTTCACCAGTCAGTAATAGGCCTACTAGACTATCAGCGAGAATATGCCATACCACTGACTCTTTTACTTCAGTGCAAACCGCTTAATGCTCTGAAACACTGGCTCCAAAACTGGGGGTCCCGAAGAAAGAAGAAAGAAAGAAAGAAAGAAAGAAGCCCATCTGTATGTTTGATTGTTAAAACACATAGGCTCAAAATTAATCCAAATCCCTCATTTTACACAAACTCCCAGCAGTTATGGTGTTCACAGTTTGGATTAACTGTATAGTTTGTCAGTTGGTCTATAATGTTACTGTTATGCATTGAATAGAATATTAAATATCCATAAATATGTAACTTATGAGTAACCTTTCCTTAAAGAAAAGGGTTGGGAGCAGATCTCAAATAATAATCACTGGATAAGTTTTCATGATTTTCATACCAGTAACAGAAGGGTAGCAGTAGCGTTAAATGGATAGTTCAGCCCAAAATGAAAATTCAGTCATTATCTACTCACCATCATTCTGATTGAAGGTCAGGTTCAGGTTTTTTCAGTCCACAAAACACTGCTGAGTGTCACAGGAAAACAGCGTTGCAGAACTGTCAAAGCAATTTACATGAATGGTGACCTAAAATTCTTCACTGTAGATCCTTAGCTTGGAGCCACATGCATGTGCATAGCATTTAAACTGGGTGTGTGCAGTGTGACAATGCGCACGTGTAAGTGAACATGTCAGGACTTTAGGAAACACAAATTATGCCAGACAAGCACAGACAAGACAAGAGGTATATTATATTTTGTTATTTTTTTACGTTTGAAAACTGGTCACCATTCACTTCAATTGTTTCGGGGATTCTGCAATGATGTTTCCCTATAAAACACAACCAGTGTTTTTGGGACTAAAAAAACTAAACCTTGGCCTTCAATCAGCATTAGGGTGAGTAGATAAAAACTGAATTTTCATTATTGGGTGAACTCCTCCTTTAAAGCTAACTTCAAAACAACCATGCAGAGGATGCCAATCAGACAGTGCAGGTTAGTAACTGTTCACTGACCACCACATGGACTTACCTTCAGCGACATCATCATCTATCGCTCCTTTGACTTGGGAAAAGCACCACTGCACATCATTGTTCCCATCGCCGGTCCCTGCACGGAACACAAACCCAAGTTTTAACACACCACCATCAAACTTTGCACGCGTTAGCCTGATGCTAACTTAGCTAAAACCAGCAAAATGAGAACAAGGCAGTCCATGGCCTGATACTAGTGACATAGTTTGATTAAAGTAGTACATTTCCGGGTGCATGGAATAGTTTGAGCACGTTTGTTGTGGAAAACAGTCACTTTCACACAGTCAGTGACATGTTAGCATCCTGGAAGTAGCTTGCTAGCTAGCCTGCGCTGGTTAACCAAAACAGAGGGACAAACCCATCATCGGTGCCAAACAGCACCGTAACTGTTGGGAAATAATTAAACCTAAGACACTCTGACAGTCTTTGCTCTTTGTCGTTAGTTTTACCTGCCATGGTGAGCGGCTTGGACAGAGGGTGTCTCTGTAGCGGGCTCCGGCCCTGGACTGGAGCAGTGCTGACCCGGGTCGGCTGGGTGGTTCTGACCGAGAGGCAATGGAGAAATGAACCTGGGAGTGCTGTTAGGATCTCCGAACACAGTTATACGTCCTCAGCCCAGTTTCTTTAGACAACACGAAACAGTTTTCAACCAAAGAAAGTGAACTGCAATCCTCCGTACTGAATTTTAGACTTTGCACTCTACTTTGAGATTTCCCTCGCCACTGCTTCTCCAGTCGCATCTAGAGGGGAACCCTTGATGTGACAAACCCTCGCGAGATTTGTACCTGTTGTTTTTTTTCATTGTGCATGTTGTCTAAACTAATAACGGTTTATAATGTGACAACGCCATGGTTAAGATCTGCATATATTATGGATCAAACAGTTTGACTGAAGTTAGGGAAGAGATCATAATTTGAGTTAAATTAATCACTCTCGCGAGATCTTTCGCGGGTCTGGGGTTCTCCTCTAGAAACGACCTGCCTCTCCCAGCGTAACACTTTCAAAATGGCGCAGCGCGGGCGGCGATGAGCAGGCATCAAACAGAGCGGTGAGGGTGCATCATGCAGTTTTAATCTGGTTGAAACTCTTGCGCCGTCAGAGACATGACTCTCTTCCTTCTGTACCCGGAGTCCACATAGTTAATTGATTTATGGAGCGCTTAACTTTATATGAAAAGTAACAAGGACTTTTTAGAAAACCCCCTTATAGTTAAGCTCCGCTCATGTCGATTGTTTCAGGGAATAAAATCGAACTAACCCGCACATGCAGGTTTTTGGCGTCACAGCAAAAGTGAACTAGATTTGATAGGAAGTTTACCTCAGAAAATATGGCATTTTTAACAGTTTTATTTTAGATTTAACTCAAGAGGAAACTATAGTTAATTCAAATATCATCCATAATATGTATCTGTCATTATGCACCAATTATTGAATTGCTGATACATTAAAACAAAAAGTGTTGCATAGTGCAGCATAGACTGTTTGAAAACTAAATCGTTTGCAACCTCAAAACATAACCCCCTGAAAAACGTATTGTGACTACCTCCCAACTTTGATGGGATTTGCTGCATTTTGTTGCACCTGCCAGATGTCACTTTTGCATAATAGCCAAGCTTGGTGCATTGATCCTAAAAGTGTATTTCCTCCCGTTTAAGCTCAAGGCACGAGGGCTGGATTTATCTGCCCCAGGGCACAAATTAGTGGTGGGCCCCTACCAGAGATGGGCCACACATCTTCACTTCCTGCAACTGTACAAAATTGAAACCAAAATATCCGGTGATATCATTTGAAGCCAGTCTGCAGTAGTGACAAGTGTTAGAGTGTGCTTTCAAGTTTCCGCCTGCACATCCAGCTGACACAATTGCAACCAGAGCTCAGATGTCAATCATGGCTAATTAAAAAAACACTTGAACAAACACCAGCATGATAAACTAAAATGACAAAAAAAACATCTCAGGGAAAAATGAATTTGATGTTGTAGTTTGGTCCATGTCCCACTTATCAACATCGGGGAGGCAGGATTTATTACTTATACTGCAGCCAGCCACTAGGGAGTGATGAAAATGCTTTGGCTTCACCTTTAGGGAGCTCTCATGTTGTCCATTTTTTATATAACATCTGTGGTCACAACAGATGAAACAACCACCATTGCTGATGAAAATTGATCTGACATGACTCAGACAGAAGTCCTGTTCACGGACAAGTTAATGTGTTTAAGTGTTATTCATGTTATGTTTCACCCAGTGGCGTCAGGAGTCAGCACGGAGCCCTAATGCAAGATTATCAAACTGGGCATTGCCCGTCACAATCAGACATAATATAACGTAACGTCAGTGAATGAAAGAAGTGAAAGCACGCAGCTTTAGTACGACCAACAACAGCGAGATGCACCACTGTAATATAGAGGAGGAGTCATAATAGCAAGGCCAAGATGGTGATAAAACAGCCTCCCTGACAAAATCTGGTGTTGGAGCGCCATAACAGCTTAAAACAGAAACTCACAGGTGACAGCACACCTTAAAACAGATGAAAATACAGTAAAGTGATCAGCACACCTTAAAACACCTTAAAACAGATGAAAATACTGTGCACTATTTTTGGAAGCTGCTGTTTTGATTACAAATGTTCAGCTGTACAAATAATTGAAGACTTAAGAAAATACAGCTATATATTTTTTTTAAATGTGTATTCTCTTGTGTTTTCTACGTTTTTTAAATTTTGAATGATGATTTATACAAATAAATGCAAAAGCAGATTTCATTAACTTTGGAAATAAACAGTAACATCCTGGCATTTACTCTCACTACTGTAAACACGCTGTTGGGTTGCTCATGTTGGGTCAAAAGGGCAGTAAGAGGTTCATTCACGGCTGAACTGCTGGTTGACTTACTTCGACCCAACTGCTGCGTCATTTTCATTTTCCCACTGTTTTCCATTGTTTCTGGAATTCTCTTCTTTCGCATACAAACAAATTTAACGCAAAAAAAATTAAACCACCAAGAAATGTAATTTATTTATTTATTTGAAATTCCACTTGTAGCAGTCGTGTGTTTCAATCAACACAACAAGCAGTGTTTCCTTGTGGGAAGCCAGTGAGGGGTCACATCAGCATGTCTCTCTCCCCGTTTGTCTCTCCACACTTCAGAACTGCAGACCACAATCACTTTCCCACTGAAGCATAATATGTACATGGTGCATTTGGGTCGCCCCTCTTGTGCACTATGTACTTACAGGCCTTCGAGTCGAACACTGACTCACAGTCGTCAGACATGGCAACAGGTCTCATATACCTGCAATCACACAGTACAGAACAACAAATGGTTAAAGGCATAATATATGTTTTCCTAACAAATAATGTATTGACTAATAAACAAACATGATCCCTTTCTATCATCACTTATGATCGACTAGAAGTGTGTGGTGGTGGCTGTATCTGCAGATACCCTGTTCTCTGCCTGTATTTTCTTATTATTTTGCTGTGCTTGTGATGCTCAGGACCAACTCAGAATATCAATATTTGACATCCTGGCATCATTCTGGTATATGTATGAAAATAACGGGTGATTGATGACTCTGCCAGGTCATAAAATACTGATGTTTTGGGAACATCAGTTGCCGTTTCATATGTAATTGTTCGATCCTCAAAAATCATTCAATATACTCTTGAAACAAAGAAAAACCCTAAACGTTATGATCTGTGTACTTACGCAGTGCAACATTCCTCGCAAGTACAGTCCATACATGCACTGTTTCTCCATTTAGATCCTACGGCATGCCATGTGCCATCAACATCATCCTGACAGTGGGTCTGGTCTATAGGTGGGAAGAAAAAAGTGGTAAATATTTTTCAGCACAGTCATAATGTGGCATCATGTGTTTATTTTTGATATAGTTCTAATAACAGAAACTTGTGTGTGTAATACCATAAATATACTGTATGTCTCCATGTGTGTGTAGTATGTGTTTACCTGGTTCGAGGAGCGTTCTGGAACAAACAGCGTTTGACAGTGACAGCAGAGCACATAGCAGCAAAGCCAGGACCAAATATTTCTTCACAAGGAAAAGGACACAAACATCATAGTTTTAATATTTCATCTCAGCATGATGAGTCAAAACTAAATATGACTTTTATCCACTGGTAAACATCACATTTAATAATCAC
>JAJHUR010119798.1:0-14404 GCA_027495735.1 Lutjanus campechanus
AGAACAGTTAGCTTCAGATTACGTGCATACATTAACCTCTATTAATAAACGTGGGCCCGCGCGCGCGCACACACACACACACACACACACCCTCACAAAATAAAAAATGTTGCAGGCCTGTGTGTCGCCCTTGCACAGTGCGGCCGTTTGAATCTTTATTCACATAAGAAAGAATGGCAGATAATCTCACCCAAAGTTTGGCGTTGAGATCCGGTAGAGAAAGTTGGATATCCGGAAGATGGAAAAACAGGCAGCAACGGTGAAGAAATCCACGTCAGGAGTCCGGGCGCAGTCCTCCGGAAACACAAAGCAGTCTGCGTCGGTCAGCGGCGTCGTACTCTGCTCCCGCGGTTCCCGAACATGGCGTCCTCCCTTGGCGTATACGTCTTCCCGGCGTTGAAGCACAGGAGCACAAACAGGGACTTTGCTCACAGTTATTCAGCAGCGGATGTAACGAACAGTCCAAAGCTGCAATATTCTGCTTACTTAAACTTTGACTGGCTATCTACAATAGCAAAACTCCACCGCTGTTTTTCCTTCTCCGGTCTTGTCTCTCTTCACCTTATTGCTTCGTCCTTCGTCTCCTTGTTGTTTCTGACCCCGCCCCCTACTGTTTTCTCCACCTTACCTACAACCAATTACCACAGGTGAATCTGACTGACAACTACATGAACCAATGAAACACTGAAATGATATAGACAAAATTAAAACCACGCTATGCAGGTTCTGACCTAATTCAGGTTTAGCTTCAATATGTCATCTATGACAGTTTATTTTAACATTATATGAACAGATTATTTTAACCATTTACTCAGCTATTTACACAATACTTTATTCATAACCAAATTAATTTAATAAGCTCAGTTAACCATTTAGTTTTCTTGATAAACCAAATTTACTTTCAGTTTTAACACCTTATTGTGAATTATTTATGTGACTTTATTAGGAATTAATTTGTTTTAACCCCTTACAGTTGTTAGCCTATTGCTAACATGTTAGCAAACTTTTTTCTCAGATATGCTGCAACATGAACAGTCACTTGGATTTGTGTTTTTATAGTCTAAGTCATTCTTTTTTTACCTCTTGTTTGGTCACCACCATCTCCTGAAAAAAAATGCCTGATTCATTGGCTTCTCCACTATATTCATCATCTAGTTGCAAACTTTGTCTGTCTGGTGCTTGGTGCTGGGCAGGAAGCAGGTTTATCCGAGCTTTTTCCACTATGAACAGCTGCCTTCTGCAGCCGAACACAAGGCTGATTAGTGGTGAGAGTGAACTAAAACCGTAAAGTTGCCAGCTGTAAAATGAAAGCAATCATCTAAAAGACGCTAAATTGCTCTGTAGAGCTATGCGCCAGTCATATAATGTATTTTTCAAAATATAAAACTATTGATTAGGGCAGTTTTAAGATCCAACTAAAGCTCAGCATTGCTATAACTCATCTAAGATCAGAAAGGTTTCAGTGTGAGTTTTTGTGTTCCATTGAAAAGAGCCCTTGTAATTTGGTGTAATTGCAGCCATAAAAATCTAATTCAAAGATATTATATATGAGAGCAAAATATCAGTTACCGGCAGATTCAGTCCAAAAGTGTTAGTTACGTTAAATTATTCTGAGGGCTATAATCATCCAATCCTGGTTGATGAGACAGAGCCTCTTTCTTACATGCATCCAAATCACAGGTGAGAAAAATGTTGCTTTTGTGTCGTTACCCATGACTTCAACCGTCAAATGATCCATGATATTCCATGATGCCAGCTGAGATCGGCCAGTGTTGCTGTCTGCATGTGTGACATTATGGAAACTATTAGTGCTGAGATGTTGCACTTCAGCTTCAATATATTTCAGTCCAGAACTGGTCTGTTATGAGCAGCGGGTGCCAATCTTTCTGTTTATCTAAAATCCCATGTTCGGAATGAAAATCACAGAAATGCTACCCTCATCGTTGTCCGCTGCCCTGCAAGGTCAGAAGCAGTTGTGTTCCACTACCTCTGGTGGTTTCCATTCACTTTTAAGGCCAACTTTTTTTTTTCGCCGTGATGTGAAATCGAATTGCAAAAGCTTTTTTCCTTCTCTCTCGTTAAACAGGCTTCCTCGTGTAAGTTTCCAGCCTGTGTTCTCTCTGGGGTCTTTACCTGGTAAACAGGAGAAACATCTAAATCTGTGGAAAATGTGCCTCATGGTGTTGGGGAGCACTGCTCCCCTCTGCCCAGCAATTCCACAGAAGTATAAAATATTACAACCACATCAGCTGGAGACCACAGACTGAATAACAATAATGAAGTGAGGAGTAAAATATGGATCTAGTAATAGAAGGAGGGTGAGTCAGGGAGACATTTATTAAGTATTTAAAGGAGAAATCTGTAAAATCTGTAAAACGTTTACTGTAATGAATCAATAATGACCATGATATGTCATCAGAGATTAAGGAATGTGCTACACTAAAATACTCACTTCTCTGACAGCGTGGCTACAGCTGTGGTGTCCTTTGAAATTTCTGTTCTGGTTCGTAACTTGTATTATTGTTTGCCTGTTTCAGGTTAATTAGAGATCAAATTAATGCATTACGGCATTACTGCAATACCACAGTCATGTGATGTCTACTGCAGGGTTGAGCTCATTACCGTCATCAACTCAAATTTTATTTTGAAGGATCATTCTCACAATGCGTTTTAGATCAGCACATGGATCAGTTAATACACCTATGGATCAGTGCTGCCACACACAACAAGTCAAGAATACAGCCTCTGATTGGTCGAAAGACTCAATCCAAAGCACCATGGGATTGCCAGTGGACTGCTAGCAACATGATAACAACAAAAACAATTGCTTTCAAGATGGAAAAACAGACGAATAACCACAGGAGGCATTAAGCATTGGATTTATCAATATGAATTTATTTTATGATGTCTTCAGACAGACGCTGACATTCAAGCCTGGATGACACATCTTCCGAAAGGGATACGATTGCACCGGAGACACAGTAAGATAAAACACTAGTGTTAGCATTAGCATTAGCTTAACATCTCCTTTCCTGCTCAGCTAACTTTGAGGGTAACCCGCCACTTTTCCAGCCGTTGGAAACAACAGACAAGACTTCTCTTATTCTTGAGAGACTGCAGAATTTATTAACTGACAAACTGTAACCTGTACATTTGATGGACAACTTAATGCTAAATTTCTGTTCCGCACCATCACTCTGCCACTCACTCTTCCCTTGCTCCACCAGATCCATGCATGCTGTGAACCACAGTAAGAAAAACTCCATTGCCACAGGGTCTGTTTACAAGTGGTAAGAAATCATTAATAATGTGGTAGAAGCCTCAGATATTTATAAGAGTTGCATTCAGCAATACGTTAATGGAGTCTGGCAGGCAGTCACTGAACTCCAGTATTTCAGAGCAGTGGGCTTTTGTTTTCAGGATAACAGGCTTAATCGCTTCCTTGAGTCCGGGAAGGGGGAGTGGGAGCAAAGAACTCACTTCAACCATAGACTGTATATTAAATAGGATTTCAATCCATTTGGACTGCTGTACTCATTTTTGGATGTGCAGCTGTTTCATTGCTCCTTCAATGAACACAGACTGATCCACCACTGTACTTGGAAAAGCTTCAGTAGGAGCTGACAGAATCATGTTCAGGTGTCTTTCATACTCCGAGGGATGAAACAGAGTCTCAGTGACGCTCGGTGGAGCCACACTCCTGTGTTCCAGCTATTTGATGTCTCAATAATAACACAAATGAATCCAAACAACCTGCCGACTTCCTGCACGGTTTTATCTTTGTCCAAGAGAAGCAGAAATTAGCATGCCTCACTCTCTCTGCATGTATGCATGTCACTGTCTATTAGCATGTACAAGCGTGGGTGCCTGTGCGGGTGGAGGAAATGGATGCCGAGGAAAGCCCTGGTGAGGTGTTTTCTCATGGAATCCCCCTCCGAATGCTGCGAGCTTGTTAGAGTTTCCAGCCACTTAACAGAACCACTGTTATTTTAATACACGCACACACACATTCCTGCTCATTCGCATAACAGCCTACACGAATACAAACGCGCCAAACCATACACAACCTTTTTGATGAAAACAAGGTATTAATGTTCTCAATTTTGTCTTGGCTTGTAATCGGATTCTGGCAACATAGGCCAGAAGAGTGTCTACACAGACCAGACTGTTAAATTGTTTGCTCTCTGAAGGTTGGTTAAAGCGCTGTGATAGGAGAATACTGTGAAACTAAAGTGAATAAAAGCCTCTTTATGTGTTTTACTGCCCCTGTTATAAGGTCAGAGGCTCAAAGTGGTCACAGCTCAGTAATAGTTGCATGGCCACGGTTGATTAAAGGGCTCTGATTGATGCCCTCTAATAATGATCTCCATGTCCCATGCTGTGAGGTTCACTAATTGTTAAATAGACTGAAATATAGGTTTGTTCTTTAGCAGCAGCATGACGGGCTTTTGACCAGGACCATCTGTTAGTTTCAGCTAAAAAATGTAAGGCTTTCCTGGGATTGTTGGCATCAAAGGATTTGATAAATTTGTACATCTGCACATACATGAATGTGCAAGAATTGGATGTCTAATTTTCAGTTTCCCGACAAAGTTGGCGTTTCTAAGGGCCCCCGCTAGTTCTTTAATCTGAGCCTCAAGTGCAGGGGTGCCCAATTTTTTTTCCCCTGGGGGGCTAAAGCTGAAACTTAATGGTGGACCATGGGTCAAAATGGCACTGAGATCCCAAGTTCCCTTAATTCACCATATTCAGACGGCGGCCATTTTCCTCGTCGTTAGAAGCTAAAATGGTGTACTGCTGTGTTCCAGGTTTCAAATCATATACATCAGACCGGCACATAAGGGTACTTCACCAAAGTTTCATGGCCGTGCCCCCTTATGGGGCATAGAACACTCAAGCCCATAACGAACAATATAATTTGACATGTTTGTATTAATTCATGTTGCGGACTTGAGCATTTATTCATTCGCTACAGATTCAAAGTGCATTTTACCCCACAAAAATAAAAAATAAAACATAGATTGAATTATACATGTCTTTTATTATTATTATTAATTATTATTATGAATCACCTATTATTCAAAAACCTATGGTGGGCTAACTTTGGCCCACGGGCCCCACTTTGGGCAGCCCTGCTCAAGCAGATATAAAAGAAATGTGATTGATCATGTATGTGGTGGAAAGATGAAGATGATGAATTTATCAAAGTGTTTTTGGCTGTCAGCTTCCTTGATGTGTGTGGGAAAATGTCAGAAAGTTAGGCTAAGGTCACACTCATGCACCCTCTCACATTGACACTCACCCACACACACACTCTCTCTCTCTCTCCCTCTCTCTCTCTCTCTCTCACACACACATGAAAAAAGCATAAAAATACACACGTTTTTGTACACAGGATTTTTACTCAATATACAGTGATTAATGACCGTTCATAAAGTCTTTATATAACTCTGATAAATGATGCTTTAAATGGGAATTAATGATCTCCGCTGTTCTTGCATACATGCACCTAAATGGCAATTTGCATCCGTAATGCCTCGTGTGAGAATGAAGATATTTAGCTGTCAACAAATCCCCCGGGGCTTGGGGAAGCTTTTGTCTTCCGCTGCTTGTGGTCTCACTTCACAACATCGGAAATAAAAAAAGAAAAATGCAGCTTCCCTGCACAGGTTTGCATCCACGCACGGCTTCAAAGTAAACATGTTTTCTAATTCTGCTCTACATCCAGAGTTATCAGTGCTGCTCCGATCTCGCATGCATGCACATGCAGTCATGATACAAACTGAGGAAAAACACACTCAGTACAATAGCAACCTGCGCTTACACATCTCTATCTTCAGCAGTCTGTGGCACGGTCCTGCTGCCCTCTCTTTGTGCACTAAACAACATCTTCCCGTCCTTAAAGAATGCCTCTGATGGGCCTCTTTGACATGCATTGTTTGTGCAAGAGAATTTAGACCCTCAGCCCCTGGCCTTGGCCCTCATCTGCAATCCAACCATAGGCAGGGCTGCCACTGTGACTAATGCCTCATAGACCTGCCTCTCTCAGTGTGTGTGTGTGTGTGTGTGTGTGTGTGTGTGTGTGTGTGTGCGTGTGTGTGTGCGAGTGTGTGTGCATGTATGTTTGTGTGTGTCAGAGAAAAAGAGAAAGTGTGACTAATGCCTACAGAATGGTATTTATACATTAGGGGGCCATTAGCAGTTTAGGCTCCTGGGTGGAACAGCAGGGAGGGAGACAGGCATTGTCGTGGCCCCCGTCACCCCGATCACTGCGAGCCACCGCTGCTCCTGCAGCACACACAGCAGCGCACATTCTGAGGATGTGAGAGAAACAAACAACAGCTGCTGGTGCACTGGAACATGCTAAATGAACACGCTACTTAGCATCCAAACCCGTGGCTAGATCTTGCTTTTTTTGTCTGATTTTATGTCAGGTTGTTTTATAGCATATGCTGCCACAGTGTCTGCCTGAGCTTTGGACTTCCAGGATCTCCCCCAAAAAGGTGTGTAAGCTGGTTTGTTGTTTCACCACGTTTCCCAAATCTTGACTATTCTTGTGGTTGACATTTCATTCTTGACAGCAGTTGGCCAAATAATACTGACTCCTCTAACTTGCATGCTCTCAAGAGTCTTTGAGAAAAACACACTGTCAGTGTCCACACCAATTCCAAGTTGGTGACCAAGTCTACAAGTGGGAGCAAATAAGCTCCATGTGTTCACAGTGGTGCAGTTCTACAGTACATTGATCTGACATCTCTACAGTTAGCATCCTGATCAAGTTCATATGTTTTTGAGTTGAAGGAAGGAGGAAGGAAACAGTGAACAGTGGCACTTCTCAATGAATTTTGCAGGAAATCATTTACTGACAGCTAGAAAATGTAGTCACTTTTCATAATGTTTTCTATGTCTAGACTAACCCAGACAAGGAAAACACTACCTTTTAGTGAAGGAAAGGCCACCTATTCACAACATACACACTCTCTTCCAGCAGTGCATCCAGATAAGGTGTTTGTATAACACAGAGGAAGTCAGTAAGTCCGCAGTGGGACTTGCTAATGGTACGAACAGAGAAAAGCTGTACAGACACAGATAACGGATGAGAAACACACCAAATGTGGAACAACAGTGTGCAATAACAACCTCATTATTTCACAATAATATGAATTCAATGCCTGCTATGCAAACAAAAAGCTTAAAAATGCCTTTTTCAAGGCTTTCAGGTGGTGTTACCCATCATTTCCTCCACTGACTCTGATCCTGACATTTGGTTAAACTTTGAAAAGACATGAAAGGATGTCTCAGAGCATAAATGTTCAAGTGTTTTGGTATTTTTGTGTTATGAGGTAGCACACCAAGGCCAAGGTTTGCCCTTCATAGGATGGGCAGTGTTGGAAGACCCAATGTGTGTGTGTGTGTGTGTGCGTGTGTGTGTGTGTGAGGCAGTAACGAAAGGTGTAAAAATACCAAACCGCTCCAAGATAAACCCTCTCTCCCACGGTCTGACATTTACAGAGGGCTGGAGCGTGGGAGTGTGTGAGGGGGTTGCCCTGTGAGTGTGTTCCCGTGCACGCTGCATGTGTGTGTAAGGTTTCCCTCCACCTAAGAGAAAAGCTCCATTGATGTGAGCTGGTGCTCCTGTCCCCGTGTCAAGTGTGGACCAGGGTCAGAAGGAAACTCTGGGATTTTCCACAGGTATACAGTTGTGTGTGTGTGTGTTTGCATGTTTCCCATGTTTGCATAGAAATGTATGACGTTTTAAAGTGTGTGATTCATGCGTAATTGAGAGGGGAAATCTGTTTTCATGCCGCAGCGCTTTAGGAGGGGGACGGACACCCTTCTGTAGGCTCCGTGTCGGAGGAGGATGTCTCAGAGTAGCAATGAATCATAGTGAGCTGTTGCATACATAGGCTGATCTGAGGTCCCCTAACACACATCATCTTTTTAATGGTTTATTGAAAATTTTATAACATCATTACTGCTTCGCAGAACAGTGTGAAAAAGTCTAATCAAATTCTAAAGCAGCTAATCACTTGTGAAGTATTTTTTCCTCTAATAAAAATCTCAGGGGAGTCAGAAAAAGATATTCTAATGTAAAGACAGTCATTCACTGAAAAATAATCATGCAGGCATGAATGGCTCAAGTTATATGAGGTATATACAATACTATTAAGATTCCTACAGAAATATGAAATATGGGGTTTGTTTGAACTCCAACATTGAGCATTAAATGTCTGGATTTAGGAGGATCTGTTGGCAGAATACGGAAGAAATGGAATATAATGTTACCTTTGTTACCTTAAAATGAGCCATTTGTATCTACTGAGGACGCAGGTCCTCTTCGACAGAGGTCACCATGTTTCTAAGGGCCACCCTTAGGCACACAGGTTAGGTTAATAAACAACTTTTTGTTTACAGTTTTGCTAGTTTACCCAAAAAGTGACGAGATAACCCAATGCAAGCCAGCAGGAATGTGCATCAGGCCAAAACCCCTCTGTGTGATGCAGGATGTCAAGCTCTGCAACCCGAGAGAAATACAAATTCTGACAAAGTTTTTATGGAGTCTCATGGTTCTAAAGTATCCCAGAGCGGACAAACCAAATACTAGAATTGGAAAGGGACTTTTGCCTTTTTTTGTGAGTTTCACAGCAACCATAGGTTCTCCTGCATGCTTGGAAGGGGAGGGTGAGGTGAGTTGGTTGCAGATGCCACTAAATCCTACATACAAGTCCTTTAAATTGGGAATTCAGCAGTGGAATGATTAGCCTACTCGATTAGTTGTCAACTATTAAATAATTGTCAACTGTTTTGATAAATTATTAATCAGTTTCAGTAATTTTTATAAGACAAGTCTAAATGATCTGATTCTAGCTTCTTAAATATTAATATTTTCTTTTTTTTCTCACTTCTCACAATTTACATACTAAACAATCAATCATTTTGAAAGAAAATAACCGACAGATTAATCAACAGTGAAAATAATCGTTAGTTGCAGCGCTAATCTTCACCATCACTTCTGCAGAGGGGGACTAAAACTTTACTAATGTAGGAAATTTGCATGTGTCTCGAGTTCATAAAAAAGCAGAGAGAAAAAAGCTTTGTACAATCGAAGCTGTTCTTTCCTCCAAACTGCCGTGTTTGACATTTTCATGTCCAACACAAACAGCCCTTAACCATCAGCCTTTGCTCCAGCCTTGTCACCCTTTCCATCAGGCCCCCGCCAGCGAGCTGTCAGGTCAATAAAATATGACCTTTGGCAGTGTACATCTGATAAAGTTCCTCACTTTACGTGGTGACAGCCTGTATTGGAGTAATTTACCGGCCTTCAATAAAGGAGCACTCAGCTACTTTACCTCCTCTGGCTCAGTGGTTTGTGACAGGCGGGCAAGTGGAGGAGCGGCCCAGTCAGTGACCCGCCATGGTTGATGTTCATCACAATGACACTGACCTACTTAACTGCCACCTCCTCTTGGATGTCAAAGAAATCACTGCCTGACATTTGGAGAAAAGCTTGGTCAGTATTAGTCAGGCATGACAGATAATAACCTGCACTCGCCCTGATAACAACGACTACCGGCTAAATAAAAAGAGAAAAGAGAAGAATGACTCTTTACTGTGGAGTGCTCACGTCTCATCCTGCATCTGATTGGTGTTGTCTTTCAGACGGTGGGTTAATTTGCTTACTAAGTGTGCTCAGAGTGCACACATGCCTAAGTAGAGGCCATCAAAGCTAACGTCTCAACTTGAATCAGACACAGATTGATGGTGGTGTGGCAAAGAAGGCTTCTCCGCTGCGTATTTAGTAAGAGGCGAATGTGGGAGGCAGTGACCCGGAGCAAAGGTCTCATCAGCGCCTGTCCCTGTCTGAGGCCCCTCTGCCTGTCAAAGTCACATTTTAATCGCAAACATAATTTGAATTTACACTAATGAATACAAATGACTCCCAGGACTCCACAAGCAGAGAGTAATAAATTATTATCGCCGCTAACAATCGCATTTCTGAAGCCCTTTTTCAATTAGCCGCCCCTGTGGAGATGATCATGGAGGGCCCGCTCAAATGAAGATAAACGACGCCCCTCGCAACGCCGTGCGTCTGCTCCTCTGATTTAATAGCTTTCTAATTCAGGAACATCTTCGACGTGACGAGGCGTGAGGCTTTTTTTTTTTCTGTCTCCAACCGGAGCTTGATGAGAAAGTCACTTAATTGAAAGCAGGTGTTAATCAACCTTGCTCTGATGTGGCGCGTGATTTAGGAGGGAGTTTGACAAAGAGAAGATCGTCCTTGCCACTCAGTGACACAGACCATTCAGTTCACAAAGGCGGCCTTTTGCTGCACTCTGCAATATTTTGAGTATTATCCATTTTCCATTTAAAGGAGAAATCTGTCATATATTTACTCTAATAAATCATAAAATGACCATGATTTGTCATCAGAAATTAAGGAAACATGCTAAGTTGAAATACTCACTACTCTGACAACAACGTTACAGCCATGTGTCCATGTAAACTTGTGTTATTGTTTTACCATTTCATGTTTATATAAGTTAAAATGAAGCAGAAACAAATCATTTTAATCATTCAATCTATTGAATATACTGTCTATGGCTCCAGTTCGCTAACTGGGACTGCAGTGCTCATTTTTGGACATGCAACTGGTACATATTGCCCCTTTAATAAAATATGATTAACTGCACCAACAGCCAACTTCAAGGGAAGACGGACCCGAACTTTTTATTTGTTTCTGGTTACCAAAATGTGTCTCATACTGGTGTTCCCTCCTGTACAGAGCATCAGCAAAACCAAACTTTATGCCCACTGACAGGTGCTCATTTACTCTGGCTGCTTGGAGAGGTCACATGATAATTACAGCGAATTATGGTTGTGGAAAAAGCCTTTCCTTAGTTCTGTTGATGGACTTGCTGCTCCACAACACACGAGCCAAACACCTAAAATACAAGATTGTTCAACGTCTCCGGCCTTTGAGAGGGATAAATAAGTAACTCTGTTGCTATTTGCTTCTGCTGTAGCAGCGTGATTAAAATAAATCAATGGCTGGCTGGCGTCTTATTTTAGACAAAATGCTCCACAATGGTTTACATCCATTTCCTGCATCCTAACATTATCAGCACAGAGTTTACACCACAGTCACAGCTCACACTTTTAAATAAAGATCTGTGCACTTCAGCATGTGTGATTCTGTCTTTCCTTTATCCAGAGACTGAGGATTACAGTGAGGCCTTATTTTTGTGTTTTATGTAGCAACCATTGCAAACTAAATCCTATATTTTGAATATACATCTGAACAACATTTTTTGTGTATAGTGTGTGATAGAGTTGGTAAAGATACCTTAAGTATCAACATCACTGAAATGTCTTATAGAGTATTGATACTAGCAGGATTGATTGTATGCGCAGCAATCACCTCATTAGGACAAATAATTCACACAATTCTGTTATTTACCACTATAAACTGTCTTATGTTTTAACATGCATTTGATTAACGGGTTTTAAATCTAAAGAAGGTAATGATTTTCAGAAGCATTTTTTGTTATTTTGATTGAAATTGGCAAACTGGGCAGAGGCGTAACAGCTGAAAACTATAAAACAGAAAACTATAAAACACAGGCTCATATATCATGTTTGAACATGCAGCTAATGAACCAGTTAGTTCCTCAAAACACATGCTTATATATAAACTATACATACATACATACTGCTTTACTACTTCTTGTCTGTCCTCTGTGTCAAATGAAAAAAGTCACTTGCAGACTCTCCTCCGGTGAGAGGTGCAAGCGATGGTGCTTCTTGCAGTAAACTGACTGCCTATTTGAAAACATAACTAAACAATGAAGAACTTGAATTGCAAAAGTAACATGTTAAATTTTCCTTGTTCCACCAAAAAAGGAATCTAAGTTCTTGTTACCCTTAACACTGGTTTTGTGGGAGCGGCTTTGGAAGGATTGTTTTCTGGATACTTTACTCTTGCTGCTCTCTCCAACATTACCAACCCCAGCTTTAAAGAGAATATTAAAAAAGATGCTTAACGTTTGGTGGCAAATGTATTCAAAAGAAACCCACTGATGATGCATTTGCCCCATAAATCATAAAACCGTGTGGTTCACTCTTGAAATTATAGTATTGGTGTTGGTATCATTATTGGTCATTGCGGTATCATAAATCCCTCATAAACAACCTCCTTGTGTTCTCTGTACTGTGTTAGTTTTTGTAACACTTTTTGGCAAGATTCTTTGCCATAAAAGGTCCAACAATGTGTCTGTGTAGCCTTTAGAGACTTCACTACTGGCTTACTTTCTGGAAACATGATGGGTATATGTATTTCTAAAACATAATGATTACAAATCAAGCTCTAATGTGTACTGTGTACTTTATAGTTTTCAGATACAATAGAACAGACCAGGAAATGACACAAATTCACTGAATACGTTTGAAAATTAAACCCTTTTCACAAAGCACCACTGGATGTAATTCTAGACCCCACTTGTAGCTCGCCACAGAAAACCCAGTGATGAGTCCAGCTAACCCTTATAACCAACTTAAGATAATTACAAGTGAACATACAAGAGGAGACCGTAATCATAATCGGCTTCCTTTGACAAGTCTGTGGTTTCTGAAAGTCTCAAAAGCCACAAAAGTGACATTCTGCTCAGAGACGGGATGAATGGCTCTCTGTGTCTCTGTCAGTGGGGCTGTCAACACAGAGGAGCCTATGGGGTCGACTTACAAAGGGCACGGTCAACAACAACGCAGAAAAACACATTAATGCTCATTTACTTTGCTGCTTGAAACTCAATCGAGCACCACATTCAGTTCAGTGCCGAGAACACAAGTATCCGTAGTGTAATACAGCTGGTATGTGCAGCGTGGGGAAACTTTAACAAGTGTTTTAGGCTCTTTGGCTGTGTTGATGACAGTGAGGTATTTGCTGACTTCCACTCTATGTAACACACAGGTAGAGCAACATCACCCTTCTTTCCATCATCCGAGCCCCTTCAACATGCAGCACCTTGCACAGACACAACACGCAGTTTCATTCAAAATCAGCTCTACAGAACTTTATACCATTTTCCAGCTCGTTGTTTTGGTTTTTCAGCCTCAAACTTAACTGTATTAACTCACTGTCACAGCTGTTATAGAGTCACTTTGGGCCACCGCTGTTTTCAGCAAAAAAGCTCTTTCTTTATTTCATTTGTACAGGATTTCTCTTCTTTGTGTTTTCATTTTGTTATTCTTACCATAATTTTTCTTCATTTTTCTTTTTTGTTTTTAAATACACTTTGACTTTATTCCCCAAGTGCAAAATTATTCTTTATTCTTCCTATTGTCTGGCCTAAACAATCTTCAACAGTTTTTTTTTTTTTTTACAGTTATAGGAAAGCTGATGTTTTGGAGGTGCACATTTTTCACAGCACAGAAACAATATTTAACATGAGACACGTTTATGTAAATGTATCACATGTGAAATGCTGTTTCATAGGCACAGTTTTATGAAGCCTATCACATACCAAATCATCCCCGGGAAAAAGTTGATGTTGTTACATGTGATGACGTATAATGCAAACTGAAAAACACAGCTGCCTACATGTGAATTTACCACGTGAAATTGTGTGGTTACGTAATAGGTGAAATTTGTTTCACATGAACACCTGCTTTTTAAAAAAAAAAAAAAAATCAGGGTTTATTAACTCAGAATCTTCTTTACTGTGAGGCCTTCGTAGTACCAACCCCTCCTCTGACCAACCTTATCTTCCAGCTTCATGAATGCTGTCTGCTCTCTGATTGTTCACCGTTATCAGCTCGAGTTTAATCTCGCTGGTTGATCAGAAAACACGAGCTGGAATTCATCCCTGTGTTTTTCTGAGAATCCCAATGGTCTATGACGGGGCCTATTTTGCAAGCATCCTGCAGGGTAATAACTCTCAGGCCTCTTGAGCTTAGCTGTAGTGGGAGGGTCAAACTTCGAACCTCTTCAAACTACAAAGACCTTTCAGGGGAATCATTTTGACAAATCCATGGTGTATACAGACTTTATCTTAACCCACAGAACATTTATCTTGAAGGTTTAATGTGCAAAAGTTTCCTAAAAAACAAAGTATAGACATAATGCTTCTCAATCATCACTTATGACCCACTAGAAGTATTTGATGGTGTCTGTATCTGCAGACTGTATGTGCCTTTTTTTTTTGCACGGGATGCTTTACCAACCTGAAACATCTGTATTTGATGTTTGTCTAATTCTTACTGATTTTACCTTTAAAATCTGGTCAAGATCCCAAAATTGATTGGCTGAAATACAGGAAAATGTTAATAACGTGATGCATGAGATCATCTAGAATTTTTGATTTAATCTAATGTTTCACCCATACACTCTGTGTAAGCAGGCTGCTGC
>JAJHUR010119798.1:14974-26556 GCA_027495735.1 Lutjanus campechanus
TTTTTTTTTTGCACGGGATGCTTTACCAACCTGAAACATCTGTATTTGATGTTTGTCTAATTCTTACTGATTTTACCTTTAAAATCTGGTCAAGATCCCAAAATTGATTGGCTGAAATACAGGAAAAAGTTAATAACGTGATGCATGAGATCATCTAGAATTTTTGATTTAATCTAATGTTTCACCCATACACTCTGTGTAAGCAGGCTGCTGCTTCAGTGAGAGAGAAAAATACTTTTCTTTGAATCTATTTAAGATGGAAATTAAACAAAACACTGTAGTTTAAGTGGTGACTTGGTCTTTTACTTAACGTAAATATACAAGTTGCAGTTGCCTGTTCACCTTGAAATTCAAGGTGAAATCTGACAGGAGGAGACAGAGAAGCAGTGAAGGAGGATGGGACCAACATCACGAATGTGGTGGAGGGTAGGTGTGTGTGTGTGCGGGCGCGCGTGTGTGTGTGTGTGTAGAGGCAGTTTGCGGCAGCACAAAATTTGTGTGCTATTTTTAATCAGTACACAGAAAAAAAAGAAAACAGGCTTGTGTCTGTGTTACACTGTGAGCCCAGCAGAGAGCGAGAGGATTTACTGAGAGCACATGAGCTCATTTCTACACGTTTCTCAGGCCTTTAAATCACACTCTCTGACTGAACGGCCCTCTGTTAATGACTTTACCACCAACTCTGTTCCCGTGTCTCTACATCCTCCTCACTGCTTATTGTCAGAACCTGCAGACACACCGAGCAGAAGAACTCTGGAGGAGCAATAAAAACATCCTTATAACTACAAAATCATTTTTGAATCAATATTTTGTGTCATATTGTTGATTTTTTTGGTAAGTAATCGTGTAATAAGTGGAATAATGTACAGTGAACAGGGCATTGTTGTGAAATAAACCCCAACAGATGCAGGACTCTGACACAAAGGGTCTAACAGTGGGAAATAATGTAATGTGTCCCTAATTACCCTTTAAGAAAGTGTAATAAGGATCTAATAAAGGGCTTTAATACTGTTTACTAAAGAACACATTATTTTTAGTTATTGTCTAATTTGATACAAAGTATGGCTTGTTATGTCTTAGTAGTATACTGTAAAATAAAGTGCAACTGGCACTCCACCCTGAGCCTTGCTTATATTCCTTTAATGCAGCTGTTATCAACTGACTTTGGGGCTCAACAGATTTGCACCCTCCCTACTTTTCAATATCACCTTTGAGTCAGTAAACCAGTGAGTAATTCTTCCCTCGTCTTGTGGTTTGAAATTCAAAGGACGGCCGTTTAATAAAATGATATAACCGTAAATGTGAATGGGCCTTGAATAACCGAGTTGCTGTCGTTCCTGCCATAACTTACAGCAATAACAAGGTCTGAGTTTGGGAGCAAGGAGAAAGAGGAGGGAGGAGGGTGTGTGTGTGTGTGTGTGTGTGTAGAGATAGTGCTCAAGGGCAGTGGGAGTAGACGGAGAAAGAGTAGAGAGAAGGTGAGGGAGTAAATCTGCTCCGTGGCTTCCCCCCAGCGTCAGGTTTATATGTGTGCGGAGCGTGCAGTGTGTTTCCAGGGGTTTCCATGCTGTCACAAAGACCCCTGTGAGACCAGCTTATTTACCCTGCAGTAAAACCCGAGAGGGAGTATACCCTGCAGTAAAAGTGGAGAGGGGGCTCAGTGGAATTAGATTAAGGGCCGCCTCCGGCTCTCTGTTCTGTGTGTGTGCCATCAGGGAAAACCCATTCTGCTGCTCTTGTTCAAGTTGAGTTATGTTGCGTTCAGAGTCGAGGGGGTGAAAAGTGTTGTAGAACATGCAAACAAGTCTCAGAATAGTTTTTAATTAAAGAGAGAGGTATTACATTGTTCTCAGTTATTGGTTACATAGTGGCTTGTACAGTGACAAGATATTAATTTAGCATAAATAAGCAGTTGTGCAATTAAATGGATAGTTTGTATTATTTAATGTGGGGCTATATGAGGTACTTATCGATAGTCAGTGTATTAGCTACAGTGGATAGCGGTCAGCACATCCTCAGTTTGGAGAAGCGGAGAGGGGCACCAGCATGGAAGCTAAACAATGAACTGCTGTGGACAAAAGGTCAGCAACAAAAGGTATTTTAGCCACTTAAAAAAAAAAGAAGTGATATCAGCTTAAGTGTATGCTGTATTTAGAATATTTTCATTGTGTTACTTTGCTGTCAGACAGGTTGGCTAAGTGGCTTGAATACCTTTTGTTGCTGACCCTGTCCACGGTAGTTCATTGCCAAACTTCTGTGCTGGTGCCCCATCCTGCTTCCCCATACTGGCGGTATTCCTGCCATCATCTACAGTATCAGATACACAGATTATCAATAAGGAGCTCATGCAACTTAACTTCAAATAATCAGAACTATCCTTTTAAGGTTTATTACATTTCACAATGCTATTGCTTAAGCACTTTCTTGACTGTACAAGATGCATTTTCACAGATGAATGCAAAATGTGCTTTTGTTTGTTCTTCCAACAATAATCATTTTCCAGGATCTGAGGGAGAAAAACATATCAACAGGATCTCAAAGAGAACGTGAACTTGCACATAACAGAGGGTTACCTATTGACCAGCGTTGAATGAAAAGATGTTGCATACACAGTACAGAGGCTGATGGCTCTGCAAAGCCATCCACATGGCAAAGGTGTAGTACTGCATATGTCTTACCAACATGCTCCAAACAGTTTGGAAGATGTCATCAGGTAAGAGGTTGACATTCTGCTCTCCTCTCCTCGTGGAGAGTATTGCTTTGTTACATTCACCATTTTGATCAAGTCATTCAGTCAAACTCCAGGCTCAGACTGCTGTACTTTAAGAGTCTGCATGCAATAAGAGAGCTGGTGTGTGTGTGTGTGTGTGTGATAGCAGCTAAAAGAATAAAGCTTACAAGCAGTTACATCCAAAGGTTGAGGTTCAAACCAGCAGCAATAAATCATCTTTGATCTGTGACTTGGAGATGCAGCTCTGTTGCTTTGTACATCATATACATCTAAAGTGGCAAAATGGAAAGTTTGTAAACCTCATCATATTTTTTGCATTTTTGGCTGAGTTTGTATTAAAATAGCTATAGAATACAGATAAAGGATGTTGTCGCATAACAAATTACACCAAAAAGCTCAGCAACTAATTATTGAAATGACACTTAAATCAGTTTTATACATTTTACAAAATTGGAATATTTAGTGTTCACACCTCGTCCAAATTTTAGTAAAAGAGTGAATTGAAAATTTATGAATTTATCCAAATATTTGTCATGTTCAATCATTCTTTATCTGTACTAGGCTGTGCAAGTTGTGATTATGTGTAGTAAGACTTTCGTTGTGACAGTGTTTTGTATAAAATGGGCCCACAAACAAAAAAACATTGACAGGCGGTGTGCAAACTTCACATTGTATCTAAGTTTTAACTAAAAGATGAGATGTAATCCTCCTCTGGTTTGGATCAACCAAACATTCACATTAGACCACAAACAGACTGAAAGCTGCACATTCAACCTAACCACCGCCGGGTGCTCTCTAATCTTGCTCGTCGTCCCCGCCTGCTTGTGACAAGCGGCTCGGGGTCAAGGTGGAGCAAGCGGTGTGAGTCATTCCAAGGCACTTGATTCTTTTCATTTCCTGAACTGAAAAATCAATAGTGTTCTTTTGCTAATGCCCTTTTCACCAGGGTACAAATGCACTTAATGAAATGAACACAATGCTTAATCAAATGCTACTCATCAAGGTTACAAACAGATACTCCCTTTGGTATGATGATCGTACTGTACACTTGTGCACTTTGATGACATTGGTGACATTACTGCCAGGTAAAAGATGTGAATATTACCAGATTTTAAATGCCATGCAATGTGACTTAAAAATGAATTCAATTTGAGGATTAAAGAAGAAAAATAAATGAGATACATTCAAAGAGTGACACAAAATTTAAAAAAAAAATGCTAGAGACAGAAGGCAAATCACTAAGCCTGAAAAGGCAAAACAACCTCAGTGATCTAAAATAAATTCACATACAATCACAGCACCGAGAGCACATACAAGAACAGAAACATTAGATTTGAAGTCATTATAACTAAACAATAGGCCTCAACACAAAGTATCAAAACAGAGAAGAAGTACAGGGTTCATATTAGAGCTAACTAAACTAACTACAGCCAAAGAAAAAGGTTTCACTGGTCTGTTCAGTGATAGACTGCACAAACACAGTCTGTGCTTTACTGGACGCTTAACTGGAGGTGGAAACATTCAAACTACTTTGTGGTCTCGGGGACTTTCCGGTTGCCATTGGTTGCCGTGAAGCTGTAAAATGCCCTGTAAAACCTCCAACCAGACTTTGTAGCAGAAGAGATACTGTTCCTGAAACGAGAGAGACAAAGGGCACGTCCAGCAATTCTGAACTGTTGTTTTTTTAAAGCTTGAACTTTGAACTTTAACCCCACTGTTGACACTGACCTTGGTTTGAATCATCCCGTGCCGCTGAAGTCTCATCTCTTTTACGATGTCGCTCACATTAATCTGAAGAAAGAGACAGAAGGTTGTTAGACACAACTACAGCACGTGTGTTCACCAGTCTATGATGATAATTTAATACTAATAAATTAAGTCTACAGCCTGCAGCTCTGTCTATGTTAATGACATGCTAATATACTGATGTTTAGCAGGTTCGCCATCTTAGTTCAGTGTGTTAGCATGCTAGCATTTGCTAATAAGCAATAAACACAAAGGATGATGGGATTGTCATTAGTTTAGTAAATATTTGGTCATGAATCAAATATCTATTTGGCAGATCAAAATGTTGACCCGGTGATTGTGTCAAAAGTCAGGAAATAATCAAAAATAATCAAAATTCTGACTTTTCACCCTGATGGTAACAAAATCTAACAGTCCAACAGTTGTTGAGACATTTCACTGAAAAAAAAAAATGTAAGGGCGTTAGAGGAAGTCAGAGGATCAGGTCAGCAGGATTCATCCTCTGGGGAACATGAATGTTGGGACAAAATTTCAAGGTGATAATTGAGCATTCCCAAGTCCCACAAATCCCCTTTTTGCTCTGTGCTCCATTAACAGTTGACCAACGCAGGCATCTTTTAACCATCTTCAAAAACTGGTTTGTTTTTCAACATAGACGAGCCCTAGCACATAGCATATCTAAGCACAAACCACAGCAAAGGAGACACTTGTCTGAGGTTCCAAGCTTGGTCAACTGTCATTGAAGCACAAAACAAAAAGGTGTGTGTCCCAGGGAACTGATGCCCTATTTCAGTCTGGGACAAAGTGGTGCATAGGGTGACTGATGTTGTCATCTCTGGAGCCATGCCACTAGTATAGCTAAAATGGTCTGTTAAATGTATTAGTACAGCTAGCACTCACAGGCAAATCGTTCTCAATGAGGGTGAGGATAATGTCAGTGCAGATGAGAACTCCCGTGCGTCCAATGCCGGCGCTGCAGTGCACGGTGACCGGTCCCTTGTGGTGCACCGCCCTCAGGTAACGGATGAAGCGAACCAGCTGCTCTGAGCTGTGCGGCACGCCGTGGTCAGGCCAGTGTGTGAACTTCAGGTGACGGACAAAATGGGACTCGCCGGTCTAGAATAACAATTTAAGCTTTTTTAAGAACTGTTCACCTTCAAACTGAATTTTAAGTTTAAAATAAATCATAATATTAACATTACACAGGTCACAAATCTCTCACCTCGGTCTCAACCATGCGGATGACCTTTATGTGGAAGTACTCCAGGTACTGTTGGTTCTCCAGGTGAAGCTGATACCTGCCGGTGCCCAGAGGCACAGACAGCTTCTCCGGCCAGTACTTGTGACATTTGATCCTTCCCCGTTCTACTTCCTGGGTCATCATGGCAATGACATCAGATTTGGTTTCCCAGATCATCTGCCAGAAGGCCGGCACTGTGGTGGGCAGGGGGCCTTGGCAGGAGATGTAGAAGAACTCTTCATCGCCAACTTGCATGCGGATGTAGCTGGCGTTGATGTAGTCCTGGTTGTCTCCAATGGCAACACGGGTTTTATCATCTATGGAGGGAAAGAGACGGAGGAAAAAAAACACACTTAACTGCATGAATTCACACCTCCGACAGACATTCCTTATGTTTTTTGATGTCTGATAAATCCATTCATCTCCCGATCATAAACAACAAACACTGCTTACCTTGTTGTTTAGCCAAAAGCATGCACTCTAAGAGTACAGTAAATAAAGCCAAGTAAATAGCTCCGAGGTCTGGAGTCTAGCTCAACAAACCAGCGCTGTGAAGAAGTTAGTTGGTGATGAGAGGGGTGATAGACTGAAGGTAATTAGGAATGTTTTCTGGGTTTGTCCCCCACCCTGCTCGTGAGGTCAAAAAAGCCACAGACTGGAAATCAGGCTTTCTAAATAAAATACTTAAAGGCAATGGATCGGATCTGTAAATAACATGGCCTTTTTCTCTGGACCTCTTGCACAAACAGTGGTTGTAACAGGCAGAGGTGCAGTGGTATTCCACTGGGGGTCACTATCCTTTTCATCACAATCTGACCCTTTTCACCACAGACGTACTGGAGGCTGGGCTGCAGAAGAAAATGCTTCTGTGAGTGTTTGTGTGCATATTTTCCAGCTAGGGTTAGGGCGATCCAGCTGGGTTTACATCCCTATTAATGTATGTTTGAGAAATTAAAGGAATAGTTCGGATTGTTTAATGTGGGGTTGTATGAGGTACTTATCTATAGTGAGCTTTTTCTGATGGAAAATCACTGTTATATAAGCCAAATATAGCATTTTCCAAACCAACCAAACTCCACAGGTGAAATCAGCAATTTTACCTCACAGAACATGGGAGTTATTCCACTGCTGCCTCAATCTGTTATTATGTTTGTGTTATTGTGTTACTTTGGTGAATTCAAACTATCCTCTTTCAAAACACTGAAGTCACACAAGCACAATAAAATTATCAGACTGAGGCAGAGGTAGACCATCGTGTTTGGTAGGTTTGGAGAGAACGATATTTGGCTTATATAACAATGGTTTCCTGTCAGAAAAGTCTGTCTGACGGCAAAGTAAAGCGGTGAAAATATTCTAAATATAGCATCCACTTAAAGTGATACTGATTTTTCTTAGGTGGACCTTTTTTAAGAGACCCTGTCCACAGCTTCAGATAATCCGAACTATCCTTTTAATTTACAGACTCTTCTCACATACTTCAGTATCATCATTGTTCACCACAATTCATTACACACCATGCAGGCACACACACTGTCTCTTTGTTTACACCCTGAAATTCCTCATAATCCTAATTAATAATGAAGCTTGTGATATTAATTTCTCTGATGCTGCTTCATTTATTAAAAATATAAATCCCAGATAATTACAAGGTTGGTAACAAATGACATCTTCTTCATCATTACATACTTGGCTGAGTCCAAGAAAATTATAAGTGCGGTAACAGTGAATTATTGATACTAATGTGGGAAATGATTTGTTGCACTGACATCACTTAAATGTTGTAAACAAATATCTCCGCTCCCTGCAGTAAAGACCTTATGGTCAGCTTAAACTGAGCGACTAAGAAAAGTGCTAACAAACAGGCTCTCCTATAAATGCCAAGTTTGTGAGTATCCAGCTTTTACAAGCTTTAGCTCACCAATAAAAAACGCCAACAGGGGAGCATAAAGTGAAGCGCAGGAGTTTGAACAAATGGAGAGAGAAAGTTTAAAAAAAAAAAAAGAAGAGTAAATTCTGCCTGAAGAAAGTAAAAGTAAACAGAAGTCCTCTTTCAGACTTACAGGGTAGGATGTCTCTGTAGCGGTTCTTATCTCTGTTCTCAGGGGCTTTTCCCACCAGACAGTTATCAGAGGGTTTCAGATGCTCCAGAGTCTGAAATCAACAACAAGAGCACAAAAACAAAAAGAAAATGTAAAACAGCAGTGTGCAATGTGGGAGAAAAGGGAACGTTCACACTAAGGTCAAAAAAACATATTTTTCTTTTGGCCTGTAGCGTTATTTAACCATCTAGATAGTTTTGGTGTGAGTTTCCAAGTTTTCGAGATATCATGCGTAGAGATGTCTGCCTTCTCTTGAATATAATGAGACTGGATGGCACCAAAACAAGACCCTGAAATAACTGTGGTTTAATATATCGTTGCTGTTGACATGGTATTAAGCACAAGTTGAAAATATTCGGTGAAAAAGTCGTGTGATGGACCAGGGTGGAGCAGAGAGACTGAGCCGCTACTTTCCCACAGACAGCTGCTGAGCGCTGGGGAGCTTTGGAGGAGAGAGCCAGAGGGGAGAGCAGAGCTTCTGGAGGAATAAATACTCCGAGTCATACTGTACTTGGACTTCATTTGTTCACAAAAGTTTAATAGTTTTTGTCATCATGAATTTTAATATAGTTCTTTAGTATAAATCTCTTAAACTTGGCAACTACCAAAACAAGCTAAGTGGATAAATATGAAATATAAATATATGTATTTTTGATTTTGGAATTGACTGTCCCTTTAAATTACATTGGCATTTAAATGGTCAATATGTGATTTTACCATTTCTTAAGGCAATTTTACAATTACAAACTACACTGATTGATAATTGTATACCGCATACACACCATGAACTCTTTGACCAGTTCCTGCTGGTCCAGTTGATGCTGCAGAATCTGGATGAGAGCTTTGACTCTGGAGCCTGAATACTGGCTGGTCTTCGCTGGGCTAATGAGAGCTAAACTGGCCAGTTCCTCCTCGGATACTATGGGTGGGCCTGAGGAGACAAAAGAGGAAAAGAGAGGTTGCTTGTATGGCTCAGCGTAGATTGAATTGATACATCAACATGAGAGGAGAGGAACAAACACCTGTTTGGGGTGAGGTCATTTCCAGACGGGTGGCGTCAAATACATCATCTTCTTCGCTGCTCCAGCCGTCTGACTGGGTTTTCCGGATGTCTTTGCAGGACTGGTCCAAAAGTTTGGTCACAATTTGTTTCCTGGGGGAGTCAGGGGGCAGGGGTGAGACCAGACCATTTTTATTCTTCGGTAGGAGGGGATGAAATCATGCAAGGCTGAGCTTCCTTTCCCTGCGACTTTTCCACCTAAAATACAGTATAGACAAGAGGCTAAAATACCTGTAGGCTTCTGCCATACTTTTTGTTTTGAGGCTACAGAGAATTCACTTCCTAACTGTTACACTAGTGTTTGTCTCATTGGCCATACGCAACAGCATTTATCCCACGGTGGTGTTTCATTTACTACTCTCTGCTGCCTCCTTGTGTTCAACAGTGGAACTCCAGCAGACCAAAACAAAAGAAGAAGAAGCAGGAGGAGGAGGAGAAGGGAGAGGAAATAAGTAGACAATACAAGAGGAGAGTAGATTGGGAGGTTACTACCTGTCAGAAGCTCCATGCAACATGTCAGTGACATTGAGGGATGGGCAGCAAGCTTGATGTGAAGGGGTGCTGTTACAGCTCTCCTGTTCCACAAACAAGCAGCCAGAGGAGGCAACACACAGACGGGAGGAGCAAGATGTTATTAGTATATGTTAGTAAAGAGGTACGGAGGAGTTCGATTTGATTTAAATATCATGATGACTACACTATAGTTCGTGTTCATGTGTATGTGTGCTTGTTGGTGCGCATGTTACCTGTTTAATTTCCGTCTCATCTGTCACAACAGTCAGTCGTCGGTGAGGTGGAGGAGGTGGTGAGGTGAGGACTACACCAACTTCACTGACCACGGGATCTGACGTCGCCTCTGAAACAATGATAGTGGGACACAGTATATTTAGTTAGTGCTGTTTCTAAGTCTGGCGTGGCGAGTACAAGTCTTTGAATGCCAGCTATTAAAAGACAGCATTTATTTTTAGTAGTGTTTTTAGTGTAAAATCCTAATAATTGAAGGGATAGTTTGGATTATTTAATTAAGCAATATTACACAAGAGGGTGTGCTTTAATGGCATTATTAGCACAAAAGGACCAAGGCGCTTGCACAGAAGTTCATAAGCATCACTGAAGTGCTAATAATGCTGTTAAAGCTATATTATACAACAGTTACTAACAAAATAAAAGATATGATAAAAATGTATTTATATTGTCAAGGCAAAATACAACTTTTTAATCTCTGTTTTCCTGGAAACACATGTAGTCTGACTCATAACTGGAGAACAATCAGTCACATCAGTTGAATTCCAGTGTAATAAAACCCAACATCCTGTTCTGAGGCTGAGTAATATTTTTAGCGATGAGCACAGTGTGCTGTCATGCTGATTTGAGCACGTTCTAAATGTCTAGTTGGCCAATCAGATTGCTCGGAAGAAGAAGCTACGCAATGAACTGCTGTGCACAGGGTCATGACAAAAGGCATTTTAGCCAAAAGAAATCTGTATCAGTTTAAGCGTACGGTATATTTAGAATATTTCCTAAATGCTTTTTCTGATGGGAAAATGTTATTATATAAGCCAAATATTGCTCTCTACAAAACATGAGATTGCTGGTCTACTGCTGCCTGTTAGTTTGTTTGTGTTATTGTGTGACTTTGCTGTTTTAAAAGGATAGCTTGGATTCACACAATAAAACTAACAGATCAAGGCTGTGCTAGACCAGCAACTCCCATGTTCTGCAAAATAAAATTATTGATTTCGCCTATGGAGTTTGGTTGGTTTGCAGAGAGCGATATTTGGCTAACATAATGGTGGTTTCCTAAAGAACAGTTTGAACTACCATCTATTGTAGTTAATACGCTGACCATAAATAAGTACCTCATACAACTCTACATTAATTAATCCAAAATATCCCTTTAAGTGTGAGTATACAGCTTTGCAGCTCTTGTCTGATGCTGGCTTATTCATTTTTTTGCTTTGTGATTTTACCAGAAAAAAACTTTACTTTTAATTCGTCTTTAGGCAGTAAAGCCTTCAGTCATAACATTTGTGACTTAAATCTGAATCTCTAGTCCATTTTAGCATGACTATTCTCCTAAAAATTCAGTAACAGAATGAAATTTGTCCAGAAATCATACCAGGTGGGTGCTCAACTGGCTTATTCAACATGACGTCAGGTGAGGAGCAGGTGTCGGGGCTGGACACAGGAGCCGGCTGCTCGGCTAAAATAGCTTCAGTCTGACCGGACATGTTGGGTGGTGTAGGTGACTCAGAGTAGGTCAGGGGCAGGATGTCTCTGCAGATGGTGAGCTGCACGGTGCCCTCAGCTTTTCGCAGAATATCCACCACTTTATTGTGGCTCAGCCCGGACACAATCACACCGTTCACCTGGAATATGCACAGTGAGGATCAGGGTTTTCTTCATGATAATGGCGATAAAACAGTAAAGGTGTATAAAGGGTTGTTACCTCTAACAGAATATCTCCCACTCTCAGCCGACCGTCCTGCTCAGCTACCCCACCAGAGCAGATCTCTTTCACTCTGAGCATGCTGCCATTTGTTCCTCCAACCAAAGCAAAGCCAAGGCCTCCTCCCTCTGGTTTTATGAACTCAACTTGCAAGATGCAGCTCTAAAGGGACCAGAGGAGAAATTTGGAGGAATCAGTGTCAGCTTCTGTTGGTTGCATGTAATGTAATGTATTTCATCTATTCAGAATTAGGACAA
>JAJHUR010119799.1:0-18673 GCA_027495735.1 Lutjanus campechanus
AGCTGGCAGGAAGAAGATATTTTGGGTCTGTTGACAACTCTTTGGCAGACTGGTGTATTCGCAAACAACCTTGGCTTGACTTTTTCTTTTCCAGATTAAATGCTGGGACCTGGCCTCTCTGGACTGCTGCTGGACTCTGCCCACCCTGGGTGGTTTTGTCTACGCCCTGACCTTCTCCGCTGTGGGTGCAGGGTGTCTGGCGCTGGGCGTCGGTGACAACATGATCAGGGTGTGGAACACACTGACCACCCAGAACCAGTACGACACCAGGTCCTTCTGGCAGGGCCTCAAGTCCAAGGTTACAGCGGTAAGAGGTTTTAGCTTAAAGCTATACATAACATTTCAGCATTAAAATATCTAAAAAATGATAGACCTATTTTATATATTTTGTTGCACTGTATACCTACATTATCCATAATATTTCCAACAATGGTCAATGGTACTTCTCTGTACTGTGTTGCAGAGATATCTACTGAAGTTAGCGTGCTAACCAGCTAGCTTTGTCCTGTCCTGTCTCGTAAAAACTCTTGATACCTCAAGATAGTCCCATAGTATAGAGCTCCTTTTCCATGCACGTGTTGGCTTGGCTTGATTCAGTTAGATGCGGCTTGTCAGCCCAGCACAGCGGGTGTGTCTTTCTTTTAGTTAATGACGGGTTTTTCTTGAGTAGAGTGGCTGTAAAACAATTAACTTTTATTTCTTACAAATTCTTTACAGTAAATGTCCCCTGTTAATTTGTTATTTAAAAGCTTTTATTATGAAGCAGCAAAATCAGGAAATGTTGGGTTTTCATCAGCAAGAAGTTACCATGACTCATACGGCTGAAAGCAAATTTGAAACAGTAAATTAAAGCAGATTCCTGAAAGTATAAACAAGGACGTAGGAGAAAAGCTAAACTTCAAACCACAGAGATTCAGTCAGAAGCTGCAAAAGTACTGAGAGCTGAACACACAGAGATTTCAAAAAATGTCTTTCTCGCTTGGCAAGTTGAGTCTCACAGCACATACTTGTTTGAGGGCGTAAAATAAACAAAATAAACTACCAAAATGTGAAGGTAGAAAATATTCTTACACCTATTTCCCTTACAAAATAAAAATACAACTGTACACCCTTTTTCTTTTACCGAACTAACATGAACTCAATTGCCTTGTTAACTCATCGGAAAAATGCACTTAATTCAAACTGAAACAAATAAAACTCAATAAAACTGTCTTGGTCTTTCCACCATTCTAACAATCACCATGTGTTCAGTCCTAGTCCGGCCAAGTTCACTGGGATGATGCTCTCGGCCGCATTCCCTGCATTTTTTACCTGTGCTGATTTCTACAAATTTAACAAAGATTTCAACTAAATTGTTTTGGGACTAATAATTCCCAGTTGTACTCTCTAGCGTATGACTCATAATACATTTAGAATTAATTGAATAGTTGTGTTTCTTCTAGTCTGTATGTTAGGGTCTGGATTTTTTTCTGAAATGTATCCAAGCAGTGAGACAAAGAAACAAAGAAGAACATAATATTTTTTCTACTGTCTAAATGTCTGCCTTTTAATAAAATCCTCCACCGCGCTGCTGATAAGACCACACACTCCTATCAGCCAGTCGCAGCCGTACAATTCAAGACGGACATTTGTAAACTCAACTGATATATATAAGTTTAAACATCCTTTCATTTTTCACTGGAATCTTCAAACTTTCATCATGTCTGATGTTAATGACAAATGGCTGAATGATCTCAGGCATCTAATGAAGAGTTAGTATCAAATCGACACATCTGTCTCACTTCCTCACTCAGCATCTGCAAGGACGTCCCCGCCCTGTGGAGGGGATTGTTATATTATTATGGAGCGTCCTCCATTATCAACAGCCATTACTCATTTCAAAAACTCTTAGATGTCACAAAAGCAGCACTTGAGATAAGATTTAAGTGCATTAAATAACTTTTACATCTGCCGCAGTTGGCGTGGCACCCGAAAAAAGAAGGATCCTTGTCTTTTGGAACAGATGATGGTAAAGTTGGTATCTACGACGTCTTCTCAAACAAGTAAGATTCATTATATAAGGTTTATTTTATGGTTTGAATGTCTTTAAAGTGTGTAAACTAATAGTTTCTGATGCTTATTCACCAGTCCACACATAAAACTTTACTTTAGTTTCATTGCTTCAAGTTTTTGGACCCACTGCAGTTCCTTAATGTCCACCTGATTTCTTAGCCAGCCCCATTCCAGTTAAAACATGTTTATTTCTGCTGTAAATCTGTGCATTTTAATAAAGAGGTCTGTTGAGGAAAGCAGCCGTATGTAACTGCTCTGTCTTCAGAATGATCATGTCCCGCTTTGGGTGAAAACAAACACTGTAAAAGCTGCCAGCCAGCATGTGTGTCTATGTCAAACACATCACCGCAAGTTAGTTTATGATGTTAACAATTGTGCCTGTAGATTGAAATGAATCAGAAAAGAGTTTTAGTGATGGTGGAACTAAAGTTTTTACTGTGAATAAATATGACTGGACCATAAAACAAAATGGACTTTGGTTAAACAGTCCCACAACAGCAAAATAAAGTGTCTTAACAACAGAAAAAGTGACAGATGTAAGAAATGCATTAACTAGATGATGGAGACCGACTCAAAGGTGCCCTATTTCTTTATTTCTATGTAACAACACTGATTATTGATCTGCAAAGACCTATCATAACTGTTCACCTAACTGTGTTTAGGATTTGGGCTCCTAATAGCTAAACAAGGATATGGTTTTCTTATTTTATGCGTTTAAACTGGCAGAGACTTTGACTTTGTAAAGTCAAATTAAATTAGAGTGGCTGTTTTCACCCAAAAAAGGGACAGGCATGTCATCCACTGACTCATTTTTTGGAGGAGAAGTTCAACAACTACAGTTTTGGCACCTCTGTGTTGGCTTATTTACTCCCCCCCCCCCCCCCCCCCCGGGGTTGCCTTCTTGGCGGTAGCATGGAAAGAAGCACAGCAATATGTTAATAAAAGCAGTGAAGAGAAATACTGCTGGCTGGCAAACATAGACGGAAACAATGCATTATTTAAGATATTCAAGAATATCATCCTTGCACAAGGAAATGCATTCCACACATTTGGTAGACTGTAACGACTCACACAATGTATTTTGGTAGGAAATGCTGAACGTCAACAGAATTTTTGTGAAAACTCCGCAGGACACCTTTAAAATGACTATGAGCACTGCAGAAAAGGATGACTGTTGTGATTTCAGTTGAGTTTGGAGACTTGTCTGAAAGTCATGAAGTTAAACCATTACTTGTTTCTATTTTTTTTTCTTTTTTTTTTTGCTGGGGGCCCTGTGGATTCTTCTCGTAATCCCTCAAGGCCCCTGAGTCCTATTTTCCTGCAGCTAACTGCGTCAACTATTCCTGACTGGGCTTTTGTTCTGCTTCATCTCCTCCCAGGCCTCCTCAGATATCGAGCTCCTATCATCGCAAAACAGTGTACACATTGGCCTGGGGACCCCCAGTCCCCCCAATGTCATTTGGTAAGTTCCTAATGAACTCTTAGCAACTGCTGCTGTTTGCTCTGAACGCTCTGACCCAGCAAAAACGCCAGCGGTGGGACGCCGAAAAACCAGTGAGTCAGCTGAAAAGCCCAAACATCTCTGCACGCCCTTTTTGTAATCGACTCTGTAATTGAATGAGCTGAGAAAACACTTACTGCTCGCCTCCCTCCCACTTCAGCCGCTTGTGGGGAAATCAAGACGTAGGAAGTTAATTTAACCAGCTGTCGGCAGATGACATTTTGATTAGCGCATCAGTCACTCGACTTCGGAGCCGTAAACGTAATTGTTGCCATGCCAACAATCTGCTGATGGCTGTTAAAAGAACAGAAGGAGCCACTAACTTGTTTGCCTGCAGCCTTGACACCGACTCAGCAGGTACACGTTTCTGGTAGAGTTCTCTGATCTCACTGGTTCAGATTGTCAAGATGACTTACAATAGGTGTGCAGAGGACATTAGGACCAGCTGCTTCCTCCGTCTCTGGATATCTCAAAACTGTCAACTGTCACACTCCTTTTTGTTCTGTAAATCCTCTTCATACTGAGTGGGCACAAATGCAGGTGAACCAAACCTTCTGCTGTTAGAATAAAATGAGTGGAAACAGATGGATGCTGATTACAACTACAGTACAGTTATTTCAGTAGGTTCTCTATGTTAGGGGGCGATAAGGTATTTGTTACTGAGATAATGACACATTATAGTGAAAGTGTAATTCTCGTATTCTTAAACTTTTTGGAGTCTAAATGACTGTGGGCTTTAAAAAGTTTGGGAGTTGGTCCAGTAGAAGTGTCCAACCCAGAGTCTCTTTAATGAAGCTTGTGCTTAAATTGTTAATCATAAGTCACACGAAACGATGGCAAAATAAGAAAAGTTGGTATGAAGTTTTTATGCCAGAAATCCAGTGCAAGTGGTGATTTATAAACCTGTTTAATGTCAGGGAGATGCTAATAGTCATAACAAAATGCTAAACTTCCATTAGCTGCTGAACCAGATGGTTTTTAAAACTAATTGTCATCTCACCCTGAAACCTTCTACAGTTTGTTTTTTTGTGTGTGTGTGTGTGTTTGTGATCTTCAGGTGCAGCAGGAGACAAGCCTTCTTACAGCTTGTACAGCTGCGCCGGCGAAGGCGTCATCCTTCAGCACGACCCGTCTAAGCTGAGCGGAGACGCGTCCGACATCGACAAGCTGATCAGAGACACCAACAGCATCAGGGTGAGGGGGATGATGAAGTGGCGAAGACGTATTATTTATTATTACATTATTTATATTATACATTATACATTATTTGGGCCATTTGACCTGCAGCCTGCATCGTGTGGTTTAATTTTTAAGAAAAGGTCCGACAGTTGGAGTTGATGCATTTTGCTGAAACCTTTGTTTCTCCTCAGTCATGCTATGTTTTTCCATCTCACTTCAACATTAAACAGAACTCAATTCCTGCAACACTTGGAAGGTGCCACTAGCCACTAGTGTGTTTTCATTAGTGTTTTATCACCTGAAAGTAGTTGTGTTTTCATTACCACCATAGTTTCTCCTCCAGACTTGGAAGGAGAGAGTGACACGAGAGGTTTGCAATCTGCAAGCTCAACACTAGATGCCACTACGTCCTACATACCGGTCTGTTAAAGGATCGGAGTTTTGACACACACGATTTAGGGGTGTCCAAAATGTTTCTGAGGGCACTTTGAGAACCCCTGCTGCTCATCAACAAGTAGTTTTTGAGTTTTTGAATGTTTTAATGCCCTAAAATGACATTTCCATCAAGTCTTAAGTATAAATAAGACGGCAGTAGCTGCCTGCTCGAGGCCCACTGCTGACCTCTTGTAAGCCAAAAGCAAAGAAAGCTTATTTATGCCGCTGACACAAGGATGAGCAGTAAAACAGCCATTATACATACAGAGAAATTAATTGGTGTCCATGTTCCTGCTCTCACCTGTCAGCAACGGTAAAACCTGACAAACACACCTCCAGGTGGAGAACAAACCCAGACAAGTTCACAGCCTTCAGGTTCTCGGTGTCAAAGCTTTAATCGAGCAGATATTCTAGCCGGCGCTCCTGACTGCGACGACTTGTTTCATGTTTGCTGCTGAATGTAAATGGAGGCGATTTGAATAGGTTACAAAGGTGAGCTCTGTTTCCCAACAGCACAAGCTGTCCCCACACACCGACCTCAGCTGGAAGCCAGATGGGAAGGTGGTCGCCATCGGCAACGAGGACGGGTGAGTGAAGGGCCGGGCCTGACCCGTTTCGTAATAGACCGTCAGCCTGTGGAGTCCTGCGAGGGACCAACTGTCCAGTGACAGTGTGTCATCTCCAGGCTATAGAATAATGGATTTGGTTCTGTGTGAACTTTTGCATTCCTTTAATCAGGTCACATTCTGAGTTTATGATTCAGTGTCACACTGAATCATCTCAACAAATAAACCAGAAAGATTCCTCGTAAAAAACTAAAAAGACACAACTGTTACAATGTGTTTCCATCACTGTGTCTTTGTACACTTTTTGAAGTATCAGATTAGAAATGGTTGATGGCAAAAAAAAGTTATTTTCACATGCTTGTACTCTTGCTTCAGGTGGCTTTTGCCTTTTTCAAATAAAATGTAATGGCTTTAAAGCCCCTGGAAACTCAAATCCTTCTAACTATTTTAATTTAGGCTCTCATGTACATAATAGTAAGCACATAAAAGTATTAGAAATTAGTTTTGATTGATTAGTTTTTGTTTACTTTCCTGTTTTGGGTTGGGTGGGCTTGCACATTTATTTATTATTAATTCCACAAACCAATCATGTTTGGTTTGTGGTTTTCCAGCTCGAACGTTGGCGTCACCTACTGCTTATATTGATTAACCGACTCCAAATAATCACATAATGGTAGTGGATGAATACAAGAAGTCATTAGCATGTTCTTTTACAGATTTACTTGAAATTATGTTCAAATTTGCAATACATTTAGATGGAAACACAGCTTGTTAAGTTTGAGCTTAAGTTATATATGGGTTTGTTTGTAGATGGTAAGCATCAGTGATTTAATTTTGATTTAACTAACTTCAACTGGAAAATGTGTGATTCACTTTATAGGTTTTTAGATGTTTAACCTCAACAGGTTTTGTGGTGAATTTGGGACTTTTGAAAAAACAGTCACATCATACAAGGCTAAAGTAAATATTAAGGCTCTTTTAATCAATATTTTTTATGTTAACAGTGGATCAAGTGACTACATTGATGTGACATTATTTGTGTGCAGTGACAAACCCCACAGAGAGTTATCCCCCGATTCTACCTGTCAGCTTCTCTCAGGTCATGATTTTTGTTTACAGCAGGCATATTTCCTGTTCGGTTCATTCTCGGCTCTCTCAGCTGGCAGCTGTGCTCAGTAAATCAACTGCCCAGCAGCCAACGACAGACAGACAGACAAAGTTAGCAACTAGCTAACAAACATCGGGGAACATTTAGGAGACAGATATTTCTCTCAGGAGTTAGTGGAGAGCAAAAGCACCGCCTGAAACACAACTGTAGAACAGAGTGCAAACAGGCAAGATTTCTGCAAGCATGAGAACAAAAGAACTTTGGAAAGTGTGTCTTTGAGCATTATACTTTCAAGATTTTTTACAGCCTCCACAGCATTCTGTTTTTTCTGTGTTCCAAAACGCTAAATGCTTGGTGTAATGAATAGTTGGAATTTTCATAATGTCAGATTTGTATCAGGGAGGAGAAAACTCATCAGTTCAATGAAACCAATCAAGTTCTTTAACATGTAGTTATTCCTAAGTGAAGTTCTTGTGTTTCTTTATTTCATGTCTGTCCACATGCTCTCTGTTGCAGGTGTATTGATGTGTATCAGGCTCCCAGTCTGAAGCTTTTGTGCAGCGTCCAGCAGCACCACAAGATCATCAACACGTTACGGTGGCATCACAGCCACAGCTCTCCCACAGAGCTGCACTGCCTCCTGGCATCGGGCTCCAGCAATGCCATTGTCTACGTGCACGATCTCCGCTCCATCATAGGTGGGAGGAGACTTCAAACACATCGTATTATTCTGTCCACACATCGTATTATTCTGTCCATCCTTACAAAGCTTTTCTAGAGGCTTGTGCTTTTGCCTGAATTTGTCTGAGTGTTTTAGCAAACATGGTCAAACATTTTCATTGTAAAATAGTTCCATTCAAATAACTTTGCCATAAACAAAGATCTTTTGAAAATATATTCTTCTCTTTCTTTTCACCAAAGTTGGCTTGTAATGCAGAACTTATTTCCAGAGAATGGAAAGTAGAAAAGCAGACGTGTAGAGTTCACCAGTACAACTTGTCAGTTGTTGGTTCTTTGGCAGGAACATGTAACGTTCTGAGAGCTCTGTAGGTGTTGACAGTGGTGTTTTCCCTTTGCACAGAAAATCCTCCGGAAAGCCCCGTGGTGTTGACGGAGCCGTATCGCAGGCTGTGTGGCCACACAGCTAAAATCACCAGCATGGCCTGGAGTCCACACCATGATGCCCGGCTTGTCACTGTCTCATATGATGGCACAGCTCAGGTCGGTACCAGGCCAGCATCATGCATATAAAACCATGATGTCAGATGCACCAGAGCCTGAATCAACCCATAAACTCTGTACATCACATGCTCCTTTTGTAGGATTTGGATTTAAGTCTGCTTTGTTTTATATTTGATTCCTTTATATTTGATTTGCAATCTTTCTTTCTTTCTGAGTTAGGTAAATATAATTTGGGGTTGTTGTTGGATGTTTTTGCTCCGTTCAGGTGTGGGATGTGCTGCAGGAGGCGCCTGTCTCGAACTACCGGGGTCACACTGGTTTTCTGCTGTGTGTGGACTGGTCGCCCGTCGACCCAGATGTGATCTGGACCGGAGGGAAGGACTTCACCCTGCAGGAGTGGAGAGTCTCCAAACAAGAGTTCACAAAGCCACCTAAAGGTGAACGTCTGTCTTTGCAGCACTCTGAAAATGCCCAGAACCACATCCTCCAGCAGTGGAGAACGGGTTAAAGAAATGTTTGCTGTAACCAGCAGAGTGTAACGTACACATGCTTATGCTCTCAGGGAAAAAGATGGTTGACCTAAGGGAGAAGAAGAAGAAGAAGAAGGAGAACAAGAAGGCGACGGCCGGAGGAGCCGCGCCGCTAGAGATGAATGGAGAGTCAGTTACAGGTGGACAGAAGGCAGCGACGGGACAGGAGCTGTCTGGTGAAGATGAGGAGGATGAAGTCAGCTCAACAAACAGTTCCGTCCCACCAGGTAACAGAGTTAGAGAATGATAGTTGTTACAGATTTGAAAAACGATAAAGACCCTTTGAGTGACTTTCTGAAATTTTGTTACAGCCTCTTCGGAGACGCAAAGAAAATCCTCTACTGTCATAAAGAGCAAAGACAAACCAGGTACGTACTTTCATTTGATTAACATCAACTCTATGCATTTTTGAAACTGTGTGTGTGCACATTTCTGTGTGTAACTCGGTGGGTTTGTCTGTGTGTCTCCAGACTTAAACGTGCTGAAGAAGAAGAAGCCTCGCTCCATGCTGCCCATCAGCACCTCCATGGACCATCGGCCCAAAGAGGATCTGCTGCAGGACTGCATCAGTCTGGCCTCCGTCACACACAGCAACGGTGAGACGGAGTCTGTTATGGAGAAGTTTGGTTTAGTTTATTATTTTGCACACACTCATCATAATGCAGAGAAAGAGTAATAGATTACCCTTGAAGGACACTATAAATCCATGTGGACGGAAGATGCCAATAGCAGTTAACCTCATGGTTAAGAGTTGGAAAACTAGTGTGGAATCAGGGATTTAGATCAAAGTAATTATCGCAGGTTAGCTTTAGGTCAGTAAATGTTTGACCTTTTGAGACTTGCTTGTGCATCTCTGTTTCCATGGAATGGAAAGGATAGCATATTATAGCACCTTGCCTGAAGTAAAGATTGTGTTGACCCCAAGTTGCTGTAGGAGAGTAACATAAAACTAGATGAAGAATATGAGCGGTTAATTAGTACAATTTATCATGATTTTATTCCCAAATATGGAAGCTTAAGTTTGAAATTCAGGGGCAGCTCAGGCCAAAATAACAAATGCAATGAGCTGAAAATAAAGCCACACTGCTAAAATAAATACCCCAAAATAAAATGGTCTAATCTACACAAAAACAAGAGCGCCCCCTTAGACTTTTATGAAATATAACAACTAAGACCACATATTTAATCAGTGAATCAGTTGTTTATGTCATCATCTTGTGACTAAATTGCTAAAATAATTGCTGACTGAGACAAGAAGCATTAAGATCTGATTGAGCTCTGCAGACGACAGTGATTGATCACATCATGAGCTCACCGTGCGGTGATTAATTAGGACGGCGCACCACAATGTCAGAGTTAGGAAAGAGAAACAAATAGATCAGTGAGTCATACGAGGACAAGGTTAGTTTGATCATCACCGGCTGGAAGTATGTTTTATCCAATAAAGTCTGCATCCAGTGGAAGTTATTTCAAAGTAAAATCTGATGACACTGATAAACAGGACTTATTAGCCAGAGCTGACACTTTTACTGGACTGTGTGTGTGTTTTCCAGCGCCCCCTGCAGGCTGTGTTCCAGGGCAGGGAGAGCACATCCACCTGGGCCTGTTCTCTGACAGACAGGCTCTGTACCGCATGTTCGAGGCAGAAGGTACGTTATTTTTCCTCAGCCTGAAATAATCACTCTCCTTGTGTTGTATCTTCATTCTCTGTCTGACACAAAATACGTAATAAAACATGTTCACGTCCTTCAGGGATTCATTTTCTTGTTGTTTACTTAATTAATCTGCTCATTTATAGTTTCACAATTTTAATTAAAGCGAACACATAATTACACCAGACACTTTTTAGATACCCTGATCATGATGCACACAGTCATTTTCCAGATTGAAATGCTTCATGCGTTCCTGATACGAATCAGTGTTCATGCCAGGAATTCTAATATCCGCAGTGTTGGAATAAAAGGATTTCGCATATTGTGCTGAGTGAAGTCGTCGGTTCTGCTCTCTCTTGTTCTTCAGAGGAGGGTCACATGGAGGCGGGTCACTACGACTCGATCGTGTACCTGCGGCTGTGGAGCGGAGACCTGGAGGGGGCGCTGCAGCTCGCCACTGAGAAAGGAGAGCTGAACGACCACCTGCTCTCCATCGCTCCTATGGGTACTTGTGTTATGTTGATTTAATATGGATCTTAAACTAACACTGATATATGATATATAGATACATTATGCACATTTCTAATAATTTACAGTTTTCTTAGATATAAACTTTAGTTTAAAGGCATAGTTTGGATTTTTTGAAGTGGGAGATTGTATCCAAAGTCATTGTGTTTACCTACAGTAGATTTGGAGAAGCAGCAGAAGTACCGGTGTAGGAAGCTAAGCCATGTGGACAGGGTCATCAGTATTTTAGACACCTCAAAGAAGGTCCAACTAAAATAATCAAAAACAGTTTACATGTACGCTAAATTTAGAGTATTTTCACTGCTTTGCTTTGCCATCGCACACATTCTTCTGATGTAAAACCGCCATTATATAAGCCAAATATCGTTCTCTCTAAAGCCACTTGACTCCTTTGGCAATTTTACTTTTTACTTTGTTAGTTTTTAGTGTTATTGTTTGACTTTGGTGTTTAGAAAGGTTGGCTCAGATGCACTAAAGTCATATAATAACACAAAAACAGAGGCAGCAACTCCTGCAAACTGCAAGATGAAATGACAATGCAGTCCGGTTGGTTTGAAAAGAGCAATATTTGGCTTATGTAGAAAAGGCTTTCTGATGGCAAGGTAAAGCAGTGAAAATATTCTAAATATTGCTGCACATTTCTTAGCCTCCTGCACTGGTAGTCCTGCTGCTTCTCCAAACTAGAAGCGTGCCAACTACTATCTACTGTAAATAATACACTGACTAAGTACCTAGTACAACCTCACTTCAAAAAGTCTGAACTATCCCTTTATATTTAGTCAGAATTCAGGACAGAGATGTTAGTATGGATGCTAATTCCTACCTGGAAAACCAGTGAAAAGTTAAGAATGGTCAGATAGACTCCCAGAAAGCCATATTACAAGCTAAACTAAACTGACCAAAGAAGTCAAAATGTTGAGAGACTAAACGGAAATTCTACATTACAAAGTTGAAATTAGCAGATCATGGAAAACTTGGCTAAGTAAACAGAATGGAATCGATATTTGTATCATGGGTCATGATAGTGTTGCACTTTATTCATCTTAGCAACATGAGGAGGCCTCCAGATATCGCAGTAACACTTGTGTGTTTCCTCCTCCAGCTGGGTTCGAGGTGTGGAGCCGGACTGTGGAGGCCTTCGTCAAACAGCTGTGTCTGCAGGAGCAGTACCTGAAGGCAGCGTCCCACCTGCTGTCAGTCAACAAGCTGTACGAGGCCATCGACCTGCTGCGCTCTCACAAACTCTACAGGTGTGCCCCCCTTTTTTTTTCTTTCAAGTTTTTGTAATGATTTGAATATTCTTTTTTTTTACATTTCCTTTTGTTCATGTCCCTACACGGTGTTTTGCAAAGTTTGTTTGCTTGTCGTGCTACAAAAAAGTATAGTAAATTGTAAAGTGAAAATATTGCACCAGTAGTGTTTCCCATTACACAACATTAACAACACTTCTTTTCACTTTCTATTGTCATGCTGATCTTGGCATGCTTCTCGTATTCAGCACCGTCTCCAGCTGATGTTTGTTCATGTATTAACAGAACAGATGGTATGTGTGTGTTTTCTGTCAGGGAGGCCATAGCTCTGGTCAAAGCCAGGCTGCCAGCAGACGAGCCCGTCCTGAGGGAGCTGTACACCTGCTGGGCTGCCGTTCTGGAGAAGGACGGTCATTTCTCTGCAGCCGCTAAATGGTGAGAAGAGAAAGGATTTATAGAATTGTCTGTCAGTTGTCGACCTTCTGTTGTGGTTAAACTAGCATTTAATATTCATTTAAATCACTTTTATAAACATGATTTAAACAAACTGTTTGTTTTACCTCGTCTTAAAGTTACCTGGCTGCCGGTGCCAGTTTCGACGCTGCTAAAGTCATCGCCAGGAAGAACGACGTCTCCTCGCTGAGGACGGCGGCCACGCTAGCGAGAATCTCAGGGGAGGTCGCTCTGGCCCAGTCGCTGTCGCTGCGGTGCGCTAAAGACCTGGCTGCTGCTCTGGACTGGGTCGGAGCCCAGGAGGTCCTGAGCTCACAGGAGAGCCTGCTGGTCAGTGGCTCCATGGACACAGAAAAAAACATTTCTGCAACACAAATGATGTTGATTTGGTGCTATGCCTTAACACTAGAAAGCCCAGAATTACATAAACGCTTAAACTGCTGTAAGCGGCCATTTTGTCATTAAGGGGAGAATAGAGAAAAAGCTAAACACCACCACCTGGGGAATTTCACCCCAGGAACCTTGAATACTGTTTAGAAAGTAGATAGTAAGACACAAGGGGTTGTTACTGATGAACAAGTGAAGATGTGTTGTTGCAAATGGTCCCAGTGCAGTTTCTCACATGCAAAAGTGCCGGGACTTCACCACGGGTGCCTGACCTCCCAACAATGTGGCTCTTAGCTCCTGAAATAAAAGAAAAGTTACACAAAATAATCCAAAACAAACGAATACAAGCCTTTAGCATTAAAAGGCACAGTCTGTTGCATTGTTTTCTTTAGGCTGTTTTGATTCAAGGTCTGAATTCTTTTTTTCTTTCCTCTGCAGGTCCACAGACTGCATCTCTGCGTCGCTGAGCTGCTGGCTGCCATGCTGGAAGACTCTCAGGTCGCGTCTCAGCCCTGCGTGTCCAGTCACTCGTGGGCGGCGGCGCGGGTTGATCGTCACTTAAGCATCCAGGACCGAGTGAGAGACGTGTGGGAGCAGCAGTTTGGGGTTTCGCAAACGTCGTCAGGAAACCGCAGCGTTGGAGCTCTTCTGCAGGAGCTGACGTCTGTGGAGAGTCCAACACCCACTGCCAGCGTCCCCCTCATTCAGGTGCACAGTCCTCAAACTTCCCTCTGGATTTCATACAGTGTGATTTGACATATGTGTTCGTTAAACCTAGAGAAGTGTCAAAAATTAACCTCTCCAATAGTTTTTTTTTTTTAAATTTGACTCCATCTTGTGTCTCTGTCGGTGTCTCACTCGTCCTCAGGTTCAGCTGTATTCATCACTTCATCTGACCCGCGCCGTGTTGAGCTGGCTATTGGACGATGATGGACAGCTGATAAAAGAGCTGTGGAAAGCGGTCGCCTGGCTCAGAGATGCTGGACATGCCTGTGTCTCTGCAGAGCTCTGCGGGCTGCTGTTCCCAGACGGTACGTCTGTCTGTCTGTCTGTCTGTCTGTCAAACACTCGATCATTTCTGAAATGGTGCAACAAAAATTCTTCAGCACTTAATTCTTCATTTATTTAAGACACTTTTTTTTGGCATGAATCAGAAACAGATATTGTCTCAGCGTGTCGTTCCAGTGTAAAATGTTTGAGAGAAAATAGTTTGAAGCATCCAAGAGCTTTTTGTTTTGGTTGATTTGGTGACACCCTGTGGTGATTGCTCACATCATCATTTAGATTCCAGAATTTCATTTGTGACCACGTACAGACTGCTCTCCAAGTAGTATGCACTAATATGAGGGGTTTAAATCACAGGTTTTATCACAATACAATATTATATCTGTATGAATAAATATTTCTTTCGATTCTTTGGACAACAGTAGCATACTTGCTGACACACAGTCACACAGTCTGCCACAATACAGACTCCCTGAACTGAATTGAATCAATATAGAAATATGATGGGAGTGTTTTGCTATAATTTAGTTTAAGAATAAACAAGTGTTTGATAAATGAACAGGTGAATATATAGTGGAAATGACCATGTGTTCCAAGCTGTTCACACTACTATCAACTATTCACAGTTTTTTCTCTTTCTCTCACCAGGTGACGTCAGTGTTTGTTCAAGGAAACATCCCAAAACACTTCATCACACAGATGAGGAAGCCAGAGCTGCTGCCGACAGCCTGCAGGCTTTTATCCATTACCAGCATCTGTACGAACACTGGTGGAGCAGCTCCACCCACATCCAGAACGGATTTACCAGTCCAGCAGACGACGTAAAGGACAAGGTGGTGAACGGAGGCGTCTCCGAGTCAGAAGAGGCGACCAGGAGGTTTGATAAACTGGACTTTGATGCGTCTCTGCTTCTGTCTGAACGCCACGCTGCCTGTCAAGCCGCTCAGAGGTCAGTGAAAGAGATCCAGGAGCGGCTCGCAGTGATGGTGTCACAGCACAGCAGAGCCCAGGGAGGGCAGCTCGACTCGGGGGAGAAAGGGGCCGACGCATCCACTCAGATCTCCAACAGCAGAGAGTCATCAGACAGCCAAGCGTCCGCTGATGCTGGGCGAAGGTGAGACCTCTGTTACTGATGGATGACTCTTTTCCAATTCATGATATTTGTGTTTAAAGCTATAAATATAATTCAGAAGACTGGAAGATTTCATTCCATAAACACATGCAGTCGGCTATCAACATTTCTAAACGGCACTCAAATCTTAAAGTGTGTGAGCAGGGGTTGTAAGATCAGACTTAAAGTGGTGCAAAGTACATTTACTGAACCACTTTAAGAGTAATTACTGCAAATTGCGTGTAAATGTAAAGCTGAGACTCTTATAAATTCAATGAGCCCAACTGTTAGTCCCCATAGTAGCTATTTCATTATAGTGAGACCATTTTTTGAAACTTGACTTCACTGTATAAAATGACCTGTTGTGGCCTCTGAGATAATCACAGCCTCATGAAATTTCACAGACACAAACTAAAGACCTGGAGCATTCAGAGGATGTATGGCTTTGCTAGATATACTGACAATAAAGGGGTGTCTGAACAACTCAGAACAATGCCATCCAAATCCCTCAAATTGCCAAAAAATTCAAGTCTGAAAGAAATCTCTCGGTATTTTATTTTGGAGGGATTTTCAACCACATTTCACTGAATTCTTGAGTCATCGAAAATGATTAAATTAAGCACCAAACGTTCCACCAAACCAAAACTTTCATAATTTGCAAATACGCACCAAACCAAAAGACAATGTTTGTTACGGATTTATGACTAGAAAAACTGACGCAGTGCTGAGCTGCATGGCAAAATAATTTTCAGGTTCCCAGCTGTCCGAAGATGTCTGTTACTACACAACAGAGGTATACTGTAGCAAATTCTAGGTGAAGAAAGGTTCCTCAGAATTATACCAAAGCACAGTATTTTAGTAAATGTACTTGGTTGCATTCCACTTCGCTTCAAAGCTCCCTTTTGACTGTTTGTTGATAGACTTTGGTGATTAAACTCAACAGTTAACTTGTTTGAAACATGAATAATGGTGAACTTTTTGGATTTGGGGTGTTTTACTTGACCAAATGGTGTATTTTTAAGAGAAAGGTTCAGTAGTTTCCTGCAGTCGTGTCTCATCCTGAAGAGTTTGATGAATGTCCATTGAATCGTCTGTGTTCTCTCGCTCAGGCCTGAAGACCGGGACACTCTGCTCTCTTTGTCTGCCAAGATGACAGAACAGCAGAAACTGCTGGCTGACCTGCCCGACGCAATCAAGGTACAAATCCCTACACAACATATACATACAGTAAGACATTATAGAAGGAGAGGTGGTTCATGTACATATGGTGCATTCTTGTCCGGAAAAGTCTACTGAATATTTGTAGAAACAGACATTTTGGCTTCCTCAGTCTGGAGAACACAGTGATATATTAGCTTCAGTTTCCTTTTGGAATGGGCTGTCTGAAAAGGTCTGTCTCTGAAGGAATCCTCTCCAAAATGTTGGTAGAGTAACTACACACATCCACTAAAAATGCTTGTTTTTGCTACTGACGGGCTCATATTGTTATTTAAGCATCTAAGGATTTTGTTGCACAGTTTCACAGCTGCGAGCTGAGGTGATCTACTGGACCAATTCTAAAACGTTTTAACCCCAAAATAAATAAAATAGGATCCCGGTTTAAACCTTTTACTGGAATTAGCCTTTAAAGAAGTGTTAACCTCATGCTGCCAAAACCCGTCCAGAAATCCAGATTTCACCTCATCGTCAGTGCTAATGAACCATTTCATCTTTTCCCGTGTTTTCTCTCAGATGTATCCTCACCCAGACGTTGTCGAATGCTGCCTGGTTCTCCTGCACCTCAGCAAGTCTTCACCGTCTGTCTCCGAGTCCATCCAGCAACAGGCCAGAGACCTGCTCCGCAAATACGCAACAGATCCCTCTGTCCTCAGAGCCTCGCAGCAATTCCTCACCTGAATCTTTTCTTAGTATAATGAAATGAGCACTTCCACTGTACAGTTTTTTTTTTGTTGAATAAAAAAAATAAATAACTTAAGTTTCTGTGTCTGTTTGAGTCCACAGAAAAGCCCGAAGGAGGCTCAGATTGATTTCCGTCTGTGCAGCGGGCCCCGGGGACGGAAGAGATTTTAGGTTCTTGCTAAAGGGAAATTCAGGTAACAATTGATTGATGTGCCTTTTGTTGTTAGGCAGGATTCAATTGTTTATGATAATGAATATTACCAGCCCACAGCGCCAGTCTAGGCCCACGATTAAGTCAGATTTCCTAAGAAAAAAAAATACCCAAAATTATCACTGGGATGTAGGGCTAGAATAATATAAAACAATATGATACTTGGTCTACATTTGAGAAATATCTGATTAATTACTTTGGCTGATGTCTATTTAAAGCTATTAGACCAGCTAATGTTGTGCACAACTACAGGGATATTTAGAAATGTTTGGTAAAGGCATGAGGGTAAGACTGTAAAAAAAGAGAAGACCACTAACTGGAGTTCATAGCTGTAAAATGTAATTCCGCTAACAACTGCATAGTTTGTTCTGTGAGTTATCTGTGGACTCAGTAGGAAAATGTGTGCTAATTTGTAATTTGACAGAAAATACCTTAAATTAGTGCTAAACTGCCCAATACAAGTAATTTTGATGAACTGATTCATCATTTATGAAGCAAAAATGTAAACTGCTTCCAGCTTCTCATGTGGAAAATTTGCAGTTTTTCGCTGCTGTTTTACATCATTTTGACTTTCTTTGGTTTTTGAAATGTCGGTCTTACAAACCAAACTATTTTAAGCCATGACCTCATCTTCAGAGCTCTTGTTTTGATTGACCAACATTTCAAAACACAGAGATATGGAAATGTTATTAAAAGAAGAAATTCCAATAATTTGAAAAAAAAAGGCATTTTTGCTTGATAAATAGCTGATCGGTTACCAAAACGGTCATACCTTTCAGATTTTCTTTAAGGTTTTCCTTTTGATAGTACAGACAACTTTCCACATAAGAAGAAATATTTGGGTGAGATTTTCTTTAGCCACAAATCGCTCTCACCAAGCAGAGTCCTTTGGCAAAACAGTAATTTTACTTCACAGAACACAGAAGTTGCTGGTCCTTTGCTGCCTCAACTGGTGTTTTAAAAGGTTAACTCGAAGTCGCACAATAACACAAACAAACTAGCCAAACAAACTGATCGAGGCGGCAGTAGACCAGCTACTCCCATGTTCTGCGAGGTAAAGTTACTGAGTTTGGCTGCTTTGGAGAGAGTGATACAACAGGTTATATCAAGGTAAAGCTGAGCAAATATTCTTAAATATAAATGTACATTTACACTGGTCTTGACCTTCAGGTGGCGAAAGACGTGCCACATTGATCTTTGCATCATATGTCAATATTGCTGCAATGTTGGACTGGGAAAGACTGGCTTGTTAACAGGGAAGCTGCAGTTTTTCTGGATGAAAAGTAATTAAACATGTACCTCATAACCCATTTCAATGAGTCATGTTATATTTTAGGGTTTATGATTTAGGGAAATGCAAATATTTGTGCTTTTTATGCTGAAAAACGACAGCTCCCCTGTTTTTCCATGTAGTTGTTACAGGCCTGTCTTTCCCAGTCCAACATTGCAGCAACGGGTATATATATATATATGTATATATATATATATATATATGTATATATATGTACATACACATACATCTGTGCCTCATGCGACCCCACTTAAAAAACCTGAACTATCCCTTTAAAGCGATATTCCACCCCTAGATGATAATCCACTCAATATGTACTCACCCCTGTGCCAA
>JAJHUR010119799.1:18693-41881 GCA_027495735.1 Lutjanus campechanus
GTATTTTTTTTTTTTTTTTGTTGAATAAAAAAAAATAAATAACTTAAGTTTCTGTGTCTGTTTGAGTCCACAGAAAAGCCCGAAGGAGGCTCAGATTGATTTCCGTCTGTGCAGCGGGCCCCGGGGACGGAAGAGATTTTAGGTTCTTGCTAAAGGGAAATTCAGGTAACAATTGATTGATGTGCCTTTTGTTGTTAGGCAGGATTCAATTGTTTATGATAATGAATATTACCAGCCCACAGCGCCAGTCTAGGCCCACGATTAAGTCAGATTTCCTAAGAAAAAAAACCCCCAAAATTATCACTGGGATGTAGGGCTAGAATAATATAAAACAATATGATACTTGGTCTACATTAGAGAAATATCTGATTAATTACATTGGCTGATGTCTATTTAAAGCTATTAGACCAGCTAATGTTGTGCACAACTACAGGGATATTTAGAAATGTTTGGTAAAGGCATGAGGGTAAGACTGTAAAAAAGAGAAGACCACTAACTGGAGTTCATAGCTGTAAAATGTAATTCCGCTAACAACTGCATAGTTTGTTCTGTGAATTATCTGTGGACTCAGTAGGAAAATGTGTGCTAATTTGTAATTTGACAGAAAATACCCTTAAATTAGTGCTAAACTGCCCAATACAAGTAATTTTGATGAACTGATTCATCATTTATGAAGCAAAAATGTAAACTGCTTCCAGCTTCTCATGTGGAAAATTTGCTGTTTTTCGCTGCTGTTTTACATCATTTTGACTTTCTTTGGTTTTTGAAATGTTGGTCTGACAAACCAAACCATTTTAAACCATGACCTCATCTTCAGAGCTCTTGTTTTGATTGACCAGCATTTCAAAACAGAGATATTGAAATGTTATTAAAAGAAGAAATTCCAATAATTTGAAAAAAAAGGCATTTTTGCTTGATAAATAGCTGATAGGTTACCAAAATGGTTAGTAAATTTTCTGTCAACTACTCCTAATTGTTTGAGCTGCAGCCATACCTTTCAGATTTTCTTTAAGGTTTCCCTTTTGATAGTACAGACAACTTTCCACATAAGAAGAAATATGTGGGTGAGTTTTTCTTTAGTTGCTTTTTTTTTTTTAAGTGAGTTTGTATGAGGTACTTATCCAGATGGCGGTCTACACGACCTCACTTTGGAGAGGCAGCAGGAATACCAGTGTAGGAAACTAAGCGGTGTACTGCTGTAGACAGGGTCAGCAACAGGATATATTTTAGCCACCAAAAACAAAAAAAGAAAGCTAAAATGTACGTTGCTACATCCAGAATATTTTCATTGCTTCACCTTGCGGTTACAGCCCTTTCTGACAGAAAACAGCAGTTATGTAAGCCACAAATCACTCTCACCAAGCAGAGTCCTTTGGCAAAACAGTAATTTTACTTCACAGAACACAGAAGTTGCTGGTCCTTTGCTGCCTCAACTGGCTAGTTTGTTTGTGTTATTGTGTGACTTGGAGTTAACCTTTTAAAACACCAAACAAACTGATCGAGGCGGCAGTAGACCAGCTACTCCCATGTTCTGCGAGGTAAAGTTACTGAGTTTGGCTGCTTTGAAGAGAGTGATACAACAGGTTATATCAAGATAAAGCTGAGCAAATATTCTTAAATATAAATGTACATTTACGCTGGTCTTGACCTTCAGGTGGCGAAAGACGTGCCACATTGATCTTTGCATCATATGTCAATATTGCTGCAATGTTGGACTGGGAAAGACTGGCTTGTTAACAGGGAAGCTGCAGTTTTTCTGGATGAAAAGTAATTAAACATGTATCTCATAACCCATTTCAATGAGTCATGTTATATTTTAGGGTTTATGATTTAGGGAAATGCAAATATTTGTGCTTTTTACGCTGAAAAACGACAGCTCCCCTGTTTTTCCATGTAGTTGTTACAGGCCTGTCTTTCCCAGTCCAACATTGCAGCAACGGGTATATATATATATATGTATATATATATATATATATATGTATATATATGTACATACACATACATCTGTGCCTCATGCGACCCCACTTAAAAAACCTGAACTATCCCTTTAAAGCGATATTCCACCCCTAGATGATAATCCACTCAATATGTACTCACCCCTGTGCCAATGTGTAGATCTTCAGTTCACAAAACAATCCTGGAGTTTCAGCAGAAAACAGGGTTGCAGCTAATGGCAGTGAATGAAGACCATGGATAAAATATAAAATTTAAAAAAAGAACACAAAACAAACAAAATGTCTCCATCCCGCTCGTGTGGTGTAATCCAAGTGTCCATGAGCCGCGACATTAAAACAAAAGATGCCATTTACACCATGTTTTTAGCTGAAATGTCAACTGTAGCCTCCCAGGTAGCATGTAAACATGGCGTCAATCTTGCGAGACTTCGTATCTCTCTTAATGGATGCACGTGTGAAAATATTGATGTATCTTGCGATACATCGACGCCGTGTTTACATGCTACCTGGGAGGCTACAGTTGACATTTCAGCTAAAAACATGGTGTAAATGGCATCTTTTGTTTTAATGTCGCGGCTCACGGACACTTGGATTACACCACACGAGCAGGATGGAGACATTTTGTGTTTGTTTTGTGTTTTCTTTTACATTTTATCCATGGTCTTCATTCACTGCCATTGGCTGCAACCCTGTTTTCTGCTGAAACTCCAGGATTGTTTTGTGAACTGAAGATCTTCACCCATCCTGACATCAGCATAGGGGTGAGAACATATTGATAGTTTATCATCTAGGGGTGGAATGTCGCTTTAAGTCTCATCTACCGCTTCACAAATTCTGATGACCTGAAATGAACCCTAAAATAAAATAAGATAAATACTGAACAAGCTGTGTCGGTGTGCGGCTAGTAAAAAAGATCAAATACTTAACATTTACATTGAAAATACAAAACAATTTAATATACAACTGTTTAAAACAATGTAGAATGTAAAAACAACAGTGACCACAACATCTGTAAACCTGACGGTGGACAGTTTGGTTTGGTGGGTGAATGTACAGAACGACAGTAGTTTGCCCATTGAAACACATGCATAACCAAGCACAGTTATACACTTTGACTCCCACTGTTAAAAGTTTCTGAAAGTGGAAAAGAGCTAAAACATTTTTTTTATTTTCATCAAAATTATACATTTTAATTTACAGGCCCTTCCAACATTAACTTAAAAAAGTGAAATCCCTGCAACAAGAGACGAGTCCCGCTGATGAAGTATAGTCTGAACTGAAGAATCGGACTGTGTTTGTCAAAGGTTTGGTCTGAAATCACAGTATGATACAGGAGCTGGTCCCATGCTGTTAAAGAAAGGTGTCACTATAATGCTGTAAAACAAAACAAAAAACCCAACAGATTAAAAAAAAAACGTGTTCTGAATATATGGCCATGTACTCAGTAAAAGCGACTAAAAAGAAACGAGTGAGTCAGTGAAGGGTCCACTGTCACCGTGAGTCCATTTTAAAGTCACTCAGGAGGAAAACTTAAAGAAATGTGTTACGTTCTGTCTCATTCAGGGATCGAGTGTTGAGGGAGATCGGAGGGGAAATCTGCTGGTTGGGTTTTTTTAAAACAAGTGCGTACTCCACTTGAAGATCTGAGCGCTCAGTCAGTGCTTGTTGTTCGTCTCCTCCTGGCCCGAGCTGGAGATGCCGTTCTGGGGCTGGCTGGAGCCCGATCCCAGGCCGTACAATCTCCCACAATACTTTGCGTCGTCGATGTTGTCTTCGAAGAAAAGCTGGGCAAAATAAGAGAGATTTCAGTTAGATGGCTGCTGTATTACTGAAACATACCATTTAACAGTTTCTTTAATATTTCTTTGAAAACAAGGTGGAGTGGGACGTCTAACAGAGAGGGTAACAAACACAAAAAGCAGTAAGTTGAGCAAAGCTGCTCACTTCCAGTCAGTTTCTATGAGGAGTTGTGGATCTCTAGCAAGGAGCAAAGAGGGCAAAGTTCTTGAAAATGAACTGTGATCTGCTGTACTGCCAATTCTGTCAATACACCGCACTTCACAACACCACATGGCTGCTACAGCAGTGAGCCAATCACACATGGCACTGAATAAATGAACGCTTGCCACGATTATCTGTGGGCAAAACATACAATCTTCTAGGTCTAGGTCCAGAAAAGATCGAACACAGGTATCACATGGAGAAGTTTGAGATTCCCTTAAAAGCACAAAAAAAGACTATTTATGAACATTTAAATCGCATTTTTTGATGTATTTTATCAAAACAAGCCAACACCAGTTTGATTGATTCCCTGAACTGCACATACAAAAAATATTTAAGAAAATAAATAAAAACAGAAACATCTGTTTTTGCAAATTAACCACTCAATTGTAATGTGGGCCTCATTATTTTTTCTGTGCTGACTGTATTACTGTCAACCAAAATGGCACTAACAGCAGAGTGTAGAGAAAAGTGCATTTTGGGTGACAGTTTTCAGTGTGCTTCTCCCGAGGAACACATTTCTGTAAATTACAGATGCACAATAATATGGGCCCAAAATCACATTATGTAATAATAATACATTTTATTTGTGAAGCCACATATTGCAGACCGATTACATGACGATTTAATGTTACACATGCAACACAAGCATGTCTGCTGTGTGGAGGTTTTTTGAGGTGTCCAAAATGGAAGTTCCTATTTGAAATATTTGCTCCACATCAGCCATGCAAGGACACGCCAAATCACATTCCTTCAACACTACAAATTTAACTGCTCATCTTAAGAGCCATCATCCCTGTCATTACGACAAATTTATGAGACCAAAGAGGAAGCAGGCACCAGTGAAAAAAAGACTGCAGTGCTTTTTCAAGGTGAAAATGCTTTTCACTCTGCACATTAACAAAAGGAATGAGTAAAGAATTGAAAATGCATATAAGCCACTATGCTGAAAATCAGCTACAGTCTCACACTAATAAAATAAAAACCTCTGGATATTTGTGTGACTGTACCTCTTTCATCCTGAAGAAAGCCATGCCAGTGAGCAGCGAGTCTGATCCAGCCTGATGCTGCCGTCCGATCCTCTTCAGCTCCAGCTGGTCTGCGACCTCCTGTAGCCCTCCCTGTACAAACACACACAAGACAGACGTCTCAAGATTTGTTTTGACACAATTTGACAGACTTAGTCAGGGCAACGTGAACACCATAACCAACTCCAGTCTGCATCTGGTTTAGATTTACCTTTAGGTTCTTGCAGCTCTTCATCAAGTACTTGACGTCGTAGATTGCTGGGAAGAACAGGTTGAGGATCTGGAAAAAGTCGTGTTCCTCTTCAGGGAGCCGTGCATCTGTCAGGAGCTTCACCAGGTAGCCAAAGTCGTAGCCGCTGAGAAATACAAAACAGGAGGAATTAGGTCAGGATGGACTACATTGATTACTGGATTAAAGCTATTAAGCTGTCACCACAGCTCAAATTGAAGAAAGTGTAGTACCTCTAATGGGTGCAGTTACTACTAAACCCCCCGCTTCTCTACAGAAATTAAGTTAGGTTAGTCATAAAGGGACAGTTCACCCCAAAATCAAAATATACATTTTTCCTCTGGCCTGCAGTGTTATTTATCTATCTAGATTGTTTTGGTGTGACAACCGAACATGCAACCGACCTGTGGAAGGAGAGCCACTTGACGTTTTCACACAGCACCAGACCGGACGTCATGAGGAGCTCAGCGAAGTAGAGCGTGTCGATTCCCTCTTCTTCATGTTTTTTAAACTGGAGGCCGGAGTTCTGTAGCAGGTCTATGGAATCCTGTGAGTACATGTCTTCTCTGTGAGGAACAATAAAAACAAAAAAACATTCAGAAAGTGTGATGACAAATCTCTCTCCGTCTCCATATATATAGTATGTATACATATTACATACACACACACATATATGTAATCTACATTTTAAAAAAAAGAAAACTAAAACAGTCTGCCTACGTGAGGTTAAACTTGAAGTTGAACTGCCACGTCGTCGTGCCAGGAGGATAGTCTCCATCTTCGTTCATGAACGTGAGGCCAAGCTGGATGATCTTTAGGAGATCGACGTTACACCTCAGCAACTGGTACTGGTAGTCCACTGTGCTGCGAAACTCGCCGATTGGCCGGACAACGACTCCAGGGAATTCTGTGTCCTAATGAAAGATAAAACACATTAGAAGAAAACTCAGGTTTCCTGTTATTCTTCATCAGTAGTTGTTCTGCAAGTTTTGCAATTTAACTTCCTACTTCCTACTTTGACTCAACTTGTTTCTGCTGTAATTCTGGGAAAGGTTTTTATTAAATCTCTGTTTACTGTATAGTCAGATTGTTTGTTTGCTGGGTTTTGGGGATTGTTTCCCAAAAATAAGGTCCTCTTACAATCAAGATAAAGATACTAGCAAATGATACTAATACAGTTATTCCTTTTTACACCAATATCCAACTCCTCTCAAAATGACCCATTACTTACCATGGCAATATAATTGTAGCTTTGAATAATCTGCCGGATTTTCCTCATTTCCTCCTCCACATTGCTTGCCCAGACTTCACAGATTATCTGACTGGAATCTGTAAGTGCGGCTGGCATGTTGGCAGGTCGGGAAGAGAGCTAAACCCCAACAATCCTGCAGCGCTCGTGAGGGGGGGCAAAGGTGAGGCAGACTTGTGATGAAGAAACACAACTCTGGGAGGGGATAAAAAAAAAAAAGGACGTGAATGCATTTAAATCTCACTGCAGCACTGATTAAAGTATAATAAGGATAATATCAGTACCACTACTGCTGCTGCTGCTGCTGCTGCTGCTGGGGGTACTTTGGACTACTGCAGTGGGTATATGATTTTTTTTTTTTAATGTTTATTAAAAAAGTATCAGTCATGCATATTTTCTAATTATACTATAATAAAAAAAATAAGTTCAATAAAATATAAGTTTAAAACATGTAATATTCTATATTCCTGTTTTCAATGCAATCCATTAAGTGCCATAAATAACAATTGCAGAAAAACATCACAGAAGAAGAAAGCGACAAAGACAGGCACATTCACTGTGAGCGGTAAGCCAGTTTTGATATTGAATGATGGGTAAAAATAATGAAAAAGGATTTGTGGTTGAAATGTAGCAGCAATACAGCTGAAAACACGGCAAAAGAAGTGAAAAGAAGAACTAGAGCCATTTAATAAACTAGACACTGATGGTACAGAGCTGTATTGTACCTCTTCATTATTGTTTTTTTTTTCTATCAAAACCCACAGATGTTTCAATACCATTTGTTCCTTCTTGGTACTCATTCCAATATTTGAACTTTGACTATTGGCCAGTACTGAGCACTGACATCAGTGCATTTATTTAAAAAAATGTGTGTGCATGTGATATGATTGCTATCATTTTATCATTGTTGTATGACCTGGCTCAGGTAAAAAAAAGGGACGCTGCTGGGAAGTAGCAGGGTCAAATTTCAGGGTTAGTAAGTTACACGTTACCAGACTGGTGCATAGACTTTCAATATCTATACCAACATTTTAAACTGTACTGGAGGCATTTTCTGATAGAGGTGTCAGTATAGGAACAATCCTACAATCCTGTTCTGCACTACTCAGGGGTACTTGGTTGAAAAAATATGTCAAAGGAGGTACATTACTGACAAACATTTGAGAACCACTACACTAATGCACAGAGCTAAAGTTAACACATTGAATAAAAAGCACAACATACGGATGGTGAGCATGCATAAAACAGCAACAATATGAGGGGGGAAAAAGATGTCCATTTGTGGTGATGTCTTCTACGTATTTTATAGGAGAAAAGATGAGACTCCACACAGCCTACATATTACTGTGTGAAGAGACTTAGTAAACCTGTATTTAAAGCTGTGGAAGTCAAGCTGTATAGGGTGAAATGGTATTATTTTAAAAACTTAGTCCCAATGAAGCTTTTTTAGTTTCATTAAGCCATGTTAATTGCGTTCATTTAGCCTCTTTTAGTCCAACCAATAGTCAAATCCAAAGACTCTTCATTTAGTATCATAAATGACAAAGAAAAGCAGCGAATTCTTACTTTTAAAAAGCTGGAACCAGCAAATACTTGACATTTTTTACTTGAGAAATTACTGAAACAATTAATCAATTATAAATAGAGTCTTCTTTCTTTCTTTGAACAATCAACTTATGTTGCAGCACAAAAGACACTTTGTTATAACGACGAAAAGTAGGTTTAATCTCCAATCAAAGTGTTTGCTGAAGCTGTTATTAAAAAAAGCTGTTATAAAGAGGCAATTTTGTAGGCTATCGTTTAAGCTGCTATATAACTGTATTAGACTTAGTAATAATGAGGTGTTTTCAGTAATTTAGTCCATACCCTCATTGCTATGACATTAAGTTGCATTATCTTTCTTCATTAACTGCAAAGACAAAAGTCGCTGGGACTCCTAGAGAATACGTATAAAGCGTGATGTCTTTTTAACTGAACGAATTCTGTGTTACCATGACATCAGGATGAATTAACCCTGTGTGGTTTGTGGTTGTTTATAATATGAGGCTAACTAACCCAACAGAAAAAGAAAAAAAGCACCAAATATGACAAACGTTTCACCTAAATTAAAGTCTTTGGAGAAAATAGTTAATGTTTAACAACTCCGGAGGTTTAAGTGACTGTAAAGTTTGAAATACTGTTAAAACTAACCAGTTAACGACGTTGCAGCGAGGGACTAGCTTTAAGGCACTGTAGCTGAGTGTTTAGCACGAACGGCTAACGTTTACAAGCTAATCCTCGCGTTATCGAGAAAGCTAACGTTCCCGGGGCCAGATGAAATGAAACGACTCCGCGTTTTCGCTCCTAAACAAGACACAACGACTATACACACTTCAGACACGGCAGCGTATTACTGTGGAGATAATTTAAGTATTTTAAAAACTAGGTTTACCTCAGAATTTCCTCGACGTAACCTGCCAAGCTAGCCGATAGCGCTTCTCGTCTTCTTCTTCTTCGTTTTCTGCTTCTTCTTCGGCTCCTTCTTTGTGTAGACGGGCGAATCGCAATTAGGCGCACACCGCCACCTGCTGCATCGGACGCGTAACGACGCAAAATGACACTTCATAAACTTAGTTCAGTTTTATCAAAGTTTTCACTTAATAATTCTGCTGCCACTCACATATAACTCAAGTAAATTTAATTTGTTTGACTGTTCAACACATAAAAAAACTAAACAGCATCTCTTATTTACAGAAATACACAATAAAAAAATATTTAAGCTACTCTATAGTTATTTCCCACCAAAATGAAGTTGAGAAGAAGTTGGTTGAAAAGAAAAGACTCAAGTACCTTAAATGTGCACTTAAGTACAGTACTTGAGTAAACTGAGTTCTTGGTTACTTGATTGCTGATACTTACAATATTATATTTTACTTTTCTACAATTACCTTGACAGCTATGGGGACATATTTCTGCATTAAGTACTTTTAGTGTTAACACTTTAAGTACATTTTCCTGATTATCCTTACATACTTATGGGACATTTTCAATGCAGGACATTTCTCCTGTCAGTAGGATGACTTAAATGCAGAGTAAAGTAAAGGAAGTAAAGGAAAACTTCCTCCACCACTGGGAACTATTGAGCCGTAGAATGTGAAAGTACTGTAGTTGAATTACTTGTGCTTTACTTAAGTATTTTCATTTCATACTACTTTACATTTCAGCTCCACTACATTTACTGTTTTTTCTCTTACTACACATATTTGGGAACTATAGTTGCTTGTAATGATAATGATAATACTTGTAAAATACTTTTAGGCACAATTAGTACTTACTTTTAATACTTTAAGTGCTTTTTCTGATAGTGCTTGTTTACTTATTTAAGTAAAGTTTTAATGCGGCACTTTAAATTGTAATGGAGTACTTTTATGTCGCGGCAATGGAATTTTTACTTAAATTACCTGAATACCTCAACCACTGAAACTTTGCTCTACAAAAGAAACAGTCCTGGTGCAAACTGTGCCCAACAAAGTCTGTGCATTAAGAAACAAAGAAAACATGACTACATAAATGAAGTTTTGGAACCTCACACATCATTACACCCATATGTTGTTGAATTTGTCATTCCAAAACCATGGGCATCAAGCCACTCTTGGTTTTATCACTTCCAAACTGATCATTATGTCTTTTAATACACTTTAAAACAAATGGGCTAAACCTGTAATTTCCACTCACCCACAAGAATCACAGATTGGGCCTTTATGGAAGCACATTTATTTGAAAAACATCTAAAATACCTGATATACAGTACAGAATATTGCTTGAAAGAATATGACTTTACATGCCCACAACACACAGCTGTTAGCAGTTCATATCATAAAACGGACTTCAAATGAAGGTAATTGGCTAAAAGTAGACAATCACAATCTTCATGGCAGATAGAAGCTCCTTTGTTGATTAATAAACACCTGAAGTTAGACAGAAGTTTCATGAATAATGAATTAGATGGCAATAAGATGGGCTGAAAATGACTGAAATTGACAATTTGGATGTTTGTTTGTTTCTCTATTTGGATACTGGAAAGTCACATGAAAGTCACATTTACTTGATGAGAACTGGGATGCAACGGGGGGGGGATGGATGGATGAGCAGACAGAGCAAAATGTTAATTTTAATTTACTCATCTGAAAGTAAACGCAAACATGGCTTAAAAAGACTGATTTTTAGAGAGCAACAGAGCTGTATTTAACTCTTTGTGGCTAATCCAAGTCAAGTTGTGGGCATGTCTGAGGAAGCCTCAAGTGTTTTACGTCAGGTCAAGGTCAAGTTGCAAGTCATAAACAAACCAAGTCCAAGTATTTCAAGGGTCTGAGTCACTTGAACATTATGACGACATTCAAAGCTGCTGATAGTGTTCCTTTTAAAGGCTGAGTCCTCTCAATACAAGCCCTGCATTTTACAGTCTCATTTATTTTTTTAATGTTCTATGATTTTATCAGGACAAAACTTTAAGACTTGACTCTAAAATATGTAAGGCCTTATAATAACAGATGACATAAAATAGTTATTTGAAGCTGAGCCAGAAGGAAAAAAAAAAAAGTGCACCAAAGTTAAATTGCAAGCACGTCAATAAACCTTCTTCCCTCTACAAACTGGTGTCATCAGATCTAAACTGCGGACTAGTTACAGCCAGCGTGTGCCAGTTTGAGGATGTTGCAGAGGTTGCCACAGAACAAAAATCTGCATGGTAGGAGATTTGAAGATGTAACAGAAGGCTTCGCGACCCAGTTTGGCAGAGAAACGGTGGTTTGGTGGCTACAGAGACTGACAAAAGTCAAACATTTAAGTCCAAACGCTGTTTGTTCAATACCAGGACCAGCAATATGTTGCACCACGGCAAGAAAGATATGCATAGAAAAGCAATTCCCAACTATTCTCAATAAAGTAGAGCTTCAACGGTTAGTCGACTAACCAATTAGGCGATCAACATTAATAATAACCACCAACATTTTTGATAATCGATTAATTGTTAAAGTAATATTTCATGCAAAAATAGCAAAACGTCATATTAAACTGAATATCTTTGGATTTAGACTGAAAAAACAAGACATTTAAAGACATCAACTTGGACTCTGAGAAACTTTGTCACTCTTCTGATATTTTATAGACCACACAATTAATCATGAAAATGATCGTTGTAGCACGATCATTTGTAGTTGTGTAGCACAGAGAAAAATACATGATCAATATATCTTATTATTTATTATGAGCCTCACCTTTTTTAAAACAAATTATTACCGGTGTTTCCCTCCTGTATATCTTTTTTTTAAGTGTTCTTCAAGGCAGAATTGAGATTTTTAAAGGGTAATTAAGGTATTTATATACCTGAGCCCTATTTTTACATTTTTGAGGTATGAATTTAGTGTTTTAACACTTGTGGTAAAACACCAAAGTCAAACAAATGAACCATTTGAGGCAGTGTTAGACCAGCGACTCCCGAGATCTGCGCGTTAAAATGTCAGTTTTCCCAATTCTGCTGGCGATCTACTGGACCAGTTCCAAAACTTTTTGTACCTATCAGTAATTTAGAGCCCAAAATATACAGAATTAGGGCCCAGCTCTAAAAATACTGGAATGACCCTCTAAGTTATGGGCACAAGTGCTTTCAGAAATAGAGATAGTGTACGTGTCAGAAGAGAACGAAGAACAAGTTGCTCCATGTTTACCACAGATGCATTCGTTCCTCTTTGTTGGTAGATCCAGACCTTCTCAATACTGTACTTTCATGAGTCCACCTACTGGGCTTTACAATTAAACCAGCAATGCTGAAAAAGTTAACACTGTTTGACAAAAACACACTTCTCCTCTCAGGTGTGAAATTGATTTTGTCCTGAGTGGAAAACCAGACAGAGGAGGAGCTGACGCAGGCGATTTTTTGGAGAAAAAAAAAAAAAAAAAGTTGTGTCAGTTCTTTGCTGTGACAGAGTCCCAGCGTGTTGGCAGCGATGGAGGGCAGAGGTGACGTCAGCTGGTCACTGCTCTGTGGACTCAGCTCTCCTCTGGATGTGGGAGATCTCCAGTATTGGCATCAGCAGTTGGAAAGCATCCTGGATGTAGGACGCGCTGTTGGACGCCTGTGAGGAAAGAGACGTGTCAACATGAGGCACGCAGTGTTTTAGTATCATTCTGAAATGTCCATATTTGTGCCCCTGAAGCCTTATTGCACAATTGCAAACAATTCGTCTTGGGTTTTTTCTCCAGCACCAGTATTGGAAATGCCTCTGACACAGCCTAAAATGCTGGATCAGTATCGGCTGGTATACAATTCTAAGCACTTTTTCTTCGAGGTGAAAAATTTCTACCTGTGCTGTCAGATAATTTTACTTGTTCCCGGCATCATTCACCCTAATTATTGAAATCACCAACAGGTGATTCCTAAAGGAATGACTACACATACAATAAAAAACATTTCACAGGAAAAAAAAACAAAAAAACATTGTGATTTTGTGCATGGAAAAACTGGAAAGCCAAATCAAATGTCCTTTCTGAGACTTTTTACGCACTTCAAGGAGACACTGACACGTTATAGATAAAACTGCAATATTGTTACATAAATTTAATGACACTGTGTGTGCGTGTGTGATGAGAGTGCTGCCGCACGGCGACACAAACCTCTAAAAAGACTCCAGTTATCAGCGGGTTGAGGACATCTCCCTTCTCGTTTGACTGTAAAGAAGAACACTTAGATTAAGTGACAATCAGCTCTCAGTTCTGTTGTTTATGATAAACGAACCACTGATATAAAATACATCTCTTCTTGTTTAGGAACAAACAAGCAGACATGCTCAGCACAGCACATGGAAAAGCTGATTAGCTGGAAAAAGACATTCACCGATATAAAAATGTTGAGACATTAGGTGTGTGTCCTCTCAGCACTACTTAAGGTGACTGCTAAAGTTGGGAGACTTGTGGGACAGTTTTCAAAACTGAAACAGCAGACGCTGAAATATAGGATAGTGTCATAAAAACAAAAAAAGAAAACTTAATGGTTTGAAATTACACGATGATGACTGAGCAAGGTTTCTGACCTCACAGATAAGTGTGTGTATCTTTCTACATGTACTATGGAGCTCTTTGCATTTCTTGTGTGTGTATAAATGTGCATAAATGGTATATTTTTGAGAGACTTTATTATGTACTTTCATTATGCATTATATGTTTTTCTAATGTGATGATCCTGTTGTGATAAATTTGGGTGGTTTAGCATTTATTGTATATCTGAGTCATACTTACAAGGTCCATCATACTTCTTCATTTTATGAATTTCGTCTTTGGTTTACCATTTTGTAATCACATGACCTGCCTGCATAGGTACTGTAAGTTGTGTCTGAATTCGTTTCATGTCCACACAGGGGTTCACATGGTGGTATAATAATAAATGTTTATAGTATGGACATGTTCTTCTGTCCAGAACCTAGTATTTATTGCATTTGGATGTGTGTAGTTTTGAAACCCTTTAACGTTTTGGATGATAAAAATACTTCCATACCATCCATACCTTAACATCTTCAGTAATTTGGTCAGCACAGTCAACAGTCTAAAAGTTAACAACAGCCTTCACATATTCAGTTCAGTTTCACGTGAAATCTAAGTGACATATCAGACTGTAGAACTGAACTCTTTGATTCACAGAGCTACTGAAACTTCCTCACACTTACCCCTGCTGTTGTTAAACAGGAGGTGAACTTCTTGGAGAGTAATGAGATTTCTTTACACAGGATAACAGTTAACCTGAGGACAGACAACAAGGAAAAACAGACATTTAGTTTAAGCACAGATGAAACTGTGAAGCAGCAGCAGCAGCTCCTCAAACTGACAATCTATGCAGTCTTACTGTGACAGAACGCTGGCCTCTGTGCTGCCGTTGGAGAAGAGGATCATCTCAGCCAGCTTGTGGAAAAGCTCGATGGATCGAGCTGTCAGCTCCGCCAGACTCCTGATGGCTGCAGCATGAACCTCCTGACAAAATTCAGTTCACACACACACACATGCTGCTGCAGTTAAAATGTGCTTGTTTCTGAAAATAATTAGAAAAAAGGCGAGGCAGTTTTACTTGGTCTAACTACAAACTGCACAGACAAAAGAATATCCTGCTTTTACTGTGAAAACACAAACATCTCCAGTGTCCAACTGCAACATTTGTTAGCTGGTTAGGAGCATTACATCATGTGAGTAAAATGTAGTAGACAAACAAATCGACTGGGCAATTCACAGCTTATTCAACAACCTTTTCATTAATAGATTAATTAAGCAATTCATCAAAAACCTCAAGGTGTCAGGATTTTGTCAAACAAAACAAACAACGTGTTTCAACTCAGCACATCTTCATCAGGGCAAATTCTCAACCTGGTTTGATTTGAAGCCAAAAACCAGACCAAAGAAATCAGTAATACTTCATTTTAGCCTCTCCAGAGTGAAACATGATGAGAGCCCAAGACTGAGATTGTAGCGGCACCACAATGAGAACAACTGAGTGCAAGGATACAAAGTAATGCCATTCAAAGCCTGCATGGCATAATTTTCGTCAAGGCCTTTTGAGGGCGTTAGGCTTTGACTAAAAACACCCACGTGTGCAGTTTTAAAGTCTCAGTGGTTGTTATATAATGTGCACGCCAACTTAAGAGCCTGAATATACTCACAAAGTGCTTTAGACACCACGGATGCGTAGTAGTTCTGTTCATACTACTTTCCTGAAGGATGTGTTCCACACATACTCGGACATTATACCGTAGCTTGTTGTCAAAAAAACTGGTGGTGCACGTATATCCACGCAGAGCCTTCCTGTAGACCCTCTAATGCCAAATTTCCATCCCTCGTGGAAAGTCGAATTTCAGCTGAAACATGATGTATACTTCCATCACTTGAATTTCATAAATTCAACAACAGAAACATTGTTTTCAACACCTTATTGATTGATTATTCATCAAAAGTGTTACTATCTGATCTCAGTCACTTTGGGTGTATATGTGTTTTGCTACTGTGTTTCTGATTTCTTGACCCATGTCTTCAATGTCATTAAAGGGTTGAAATCGCTGAGAGGTGCTTCTTGTCTCTTTTACTTTGCCAGAACGTGTCATAATGACAAATGCCAGCTCAGTCAGTCTGCATAAAATCAAACCGGTTTAAGCTCTACACCAAACCAGAAAAACTGGAAACCAACCATTTTATAATATCAGACACTGATGGCAGTCAATACCAGCATACCTCTACAGAGAGCGTTTTCTTTCCACCCTCCTCGCTCTCTTCCTCCTCCACTGGTTTGGTCATGTCAGTGATCTGGCTGCAGGTGTTCTTACAGGCCTGTTGGAGGTTAGAGACCGTGATATTAACACAAGCGCCAGCCTGTTCACTCTACATTGTTTAGGACACAGGAAGAAACGCAGGAACCGGAAGATCTAATGGAATCCAAAACAACAGCCAAAATAAATACTACATCTGTGCGGCTTTAAATGTCAAGTTTTGTCATCTACAGTCTGTCAGATAAGTTTTGATTCAACAAAATTCAAAATTTGTGACGGTGTTTGATTGGACTATACTCACAGTCACATATTTCTGTTATTTTGACCAACAACACTACACATTTATGCCTAACAAATAGCTTTTTCAAGAGAAACTGAAGAGGAATCCAATCCAAAAACACAGAGATGTATAGCTGGTACCTTGCCGAGTTTTTCAGCAGTGGCGGTGACACGGAGACCCTCCAAAGCCTCCGTTAACTCCTTCTCAAACTCTGAACCATCTTCATCTGAAATTAGAAATGTACAACCAGTCATTTAAGGCGTTAAATCAAATCTGCTTCTCTATATCTGTACTTTTTTTTTTGCTGTTTTACATAGATGTTACCTTTCTTCTCGTCCACTTCCTCATCATCAAACTCCACCAAGGAGAAAGCCTCCTTGATGAGCTCCAGCTCCTCTCTGAGCTGAACCACTTCGTCTCCTGATAGAGTCGTCAGCACCGACTTCACCTGCAGCACACATATACACAAATGGGGAAAAAAACAAAACAAACACGCACGGTCATATTTGAGGATTTTATCAGATTCTATTGAATTATGAGCCATAAAAACAATGTCTCATTTTGTCTATAAAACCAAGGTTGGTGTCATGTTTTGGGATGGAGCTCCCAGTGTACCTTAGACTCGCTCTCTCGTGAGAGAATCTCCAGCGCCTCGAGGTGCGACAAACCCTGAAATTCATCAAACAGCATCCCGTAGTGAGCGACCACCTTCTTCTCCGAATCTGAGTCTTTCTCCTCTGCCGTCTGCAGCTCCTCTCGCTCCTTCGCCTCCCTCAACACCTACAAGACAGACGACAGACAGAGATGAAGGTTTGAAAGAGAAAGAGAGGAGACAAAATGACAGGAACCCTGTTTAACCCTATTTGCACAGTGATTTAGCACAAGGGATTACAAATGTAGATGTCTTTCAAGCATTTTTCATCAAATGTAGCTTTCAATCAAACTTGTTCTGGCTACTTAAATATTTGTTGGGTCTTACTATCATTAAAACAACACGTGGTCTCTTCCCATCTACATCCTTTTTGTATTTTGGTGACTCGCTGAACTCCTCCTGACCCTGGTCTGCCTACCTGAGACAGGGTGGCATTCCTGTTCATCAGTCCTTTGGTCTTCTTAAAGCCAGGATCGCCCTCTGCTATCACATCCATCGTCTTCTTCCCGATGAACTCCAGAGCATCCAGACCGCCTGATATCACAGTTTTCCCCTGTGAAGAGAGGAAAATATGAAGAGTATAGTTTCAGTGTAATGTCCAACATAATAGCACCTCCTCACAAGAAATACACCACATTTAGTGTGTGAATTAATGAGCTTTAATTCCTTAAGTTAGTAAGAACTCAATAACTTAAAAGTTGTTAAATTTTAAAGACTGTTGCTAGCTTGGTTGATGCATGAAAGTGGGCAAATACATAAACATCATTAGTCACCTGAAGTTTCCTGAGGTAACCTGGTATCATGTCATATTTTGTGGACATTGTCCGAACGGTTTGGAAAAAGTTTAACAAAACAAACTGGTCAGAATACGTTCTTAACCATAAAGGAAAATGGAACCTTTCATTTCTTTCTGAAACACCGAAATCACCAAAACTGGACTTTTACCTGACAGCACAGAAGTCATGCTCATATTTGTTGTCTTGGAACATTTTTGAAACATGATTCAAAAGTGAACTGGCTTGAAATAATATCACTGGGCATGATAATCATATAAAAACAAATTGTTTAAAGCAACAAAACATAATTATTCTACCTTAAAATAACATCTTCACTAACTTGTAACAGGGTGGATGGCGCCACTCTGCCTGTTCTCACAAGTGTGTAACAGTTTACAGCACTAAGTCACACACCACCAGCTATGTCACTAACTTTGGTGAAACTGGAACATGTTTGTTATGTAGTTTTTAGCAAAGTTGTCAACCTTCTAGACATTCCCGACAGCAGAGTATAAATGTATTTCACTTTGAAGCTGGAGGCACCAAATCGCAAAAAACAAATCTTACATAATGTTGCGTTGAGATACAGTTAAAAACAATAACTCCTCTCTCCTCCCTCCAAGGAACAGAAAGAAGAACACAGAGAATATTTCCGCTTACTGTGCTCTGGACAACACTGGTGAGTGACGTCAGCATTCCCATCGCACTTCCCACTGCCGCCGATCCATCTGCTGCTGCTGCTGCTGCTGCTTTGTCTGTCTCACCGTTGGCTTCACCTGCAGAAGGGGAAACAAACACAATACATACTATTATAACAGATTAACAATATGAATGATAAATTGACTCTTTTATCTATCTCTGCGTACAAGTTAACCCCATGCTGTCCCTTAATCATAAAACACATAACATACAGTACAGGACACACGTCTCACCCTGTTTTTTCTGCTCTTCCTCAACTTGCGCTGAGAGTTCGGTCGGACTGGGGATTCCCAGTGACGTCTCCGCCTTCTCTATCACCTGAGTGAGCCCTTGGCCTGGACAGACCGGAGCAGTGATTACGTGATGAGCGGTTGTAGCTTTTTAGCTTTAAAGGCAAATAACTAAAAAGATCATTGAACACATTGCAAAAGAAACTGAAAGATTGCATCCAGGCCTGTGTACTCACCCACTGTGGCCACGGTAGCTGTAGCTGTGGATAAGATGGATTTGCCCCAGCTGCCCCAGTATCCCCAACCACCCTGAGACACAGTGGACTCACTGGGTGTCTGAGATAAAAGACAGAGGATGAGAATGGAAGGAGGAGGAGAGAAAGAAGAGACAGAACAAAAACAGAGGTTGTGAATGAGTAAGAGAAATACAAATACAAAATCGATGACTTTTGGAAAAAGAAGTGACCTTTTTTGATGGTGGTGGTGGTGGTGGTGGTTGTGCAATCATGAGGGTGGGTGACATGCAGTAAAGGGTCAGTTAATGTTCATCCAATTTAACTAGTCAAATAATTGGCAAGGCATTCCTCCAGAAGTTAAGTTCTCTTTTACCATTATTTGAACTTCTGTCTTGTATAAACAATAATAATCTCATCAGCACCTTTGCCGGCTGCTCCTCTACTTTCGGCTGCTCCTCGACTTCAGCTGCAGGTTTGGCTTCTGGTCTCCTTCTGGCTTTCCTTGTAGGGGCCACGTCAGTCGAGATGTCAGGTGTGGTTGGCGAGGAGGAGCTGTCGGGGGTTTCGGCAGGAGAGGCATCCTGAGTCTCTGGTGTCGCCTCTGGAGCCTCAGCTGCTGTAGCTTCACTGTCTGACATCTTAATGTCTTAGTACATTCCTTCAAAGGGAAAATATAACAAAGGATATACCTATCAGCCACGTAAGCCTTTTAGTGAACTCCTGCAAACAGTCTGGTGTTTTCATACTGAGAGCAGTGAATGCATCCAGGCTGAGCTACGAACAAAAACTAAAGCTTCATTTTATTTTTTTAAGGGTTAAAACAAACATGCAAAGCTGGTTTGTACTGAGGAGAACAGAGGAGAGGATTAATTTGAAGATTTTGAGATAACAGGGGTTTTGTAACAAACGACTAATTAAACATAAGGACACTATCGGAGTGTCCAGCTGGGATGTTTAACAGATTACTTCAGTATTTTTCAACGTGGACCCTATTCTCCCATGTTTTAGTGTCTGTAATTGGTCCAGTATTAATCAAAACTACTGCAGTTGGCAGAAGCTTTGTCACTGACAGGCTCAGATTGTTATTCCAAGCGTTTGAAAACATTATGGAAAGGATCACTACAGAGACAGAGCTTTTTTTTAAAAGAGAGTAAGATATGTTTTGTTTAACCAGAAACAATTTTTATTGCTCTCACCAAACTCACCACCTAGTGTTCCAACCAATTCTGGTTGTTTAGTTGAAATAAACCCTAAATTCTCCATGTTAGATGTGAAACTATTCTGGCTGTACACGCCGTTTGTACCTACTGCTGCTCTGATGTCCAACTCTCCCAGTATTTTTACATCTAATGCAGGGAATAAAGGGTTTATTCGACCAAAGCAGAGTTTTTGGTGAGTTTTATGTTGCTGAACCTGTCAGTGGCAAAACAAGCACTTTTAGTGGACATAGTTTGTTACCCTTTAAGGAAAATCTTCCCTCATGAGATCCAAACAATCTGAGATATTTTATGCATTCATTCCAGGTGTTACGTTGCAATAAACCAGTGGTAATATTTCCCAGATTGCATTTCAACAACACCCAGAAAAGAGCAGTCAGCTATCAAGCTGTAGGTTATCTGTGCAGCTGCAGAATGTTAGTTTAAGGTCCAGTCACAGTTTGCTGAGGCCCAGCCTGCGACAATAGGGGTCCAATTCACACAAATAATATCCTGTATATCCACACACTGTATTTCTATTACAAAATTATGAAACAAACAACACACAAACACATCAGTGTGAGTCACAACGGGGATTTACTAATAGGAAGCTATGCTAGTAATTTTGCTACGCTAATGACTAGTTCGTGCATTTGACAATATGGCTAAGAGAGTGTTAGTTTAATTATATTTATAATATGAGCTTTTTTTAAATTATCAAAGCATAACTTATAAGAAACAAACAAGATACACTTTTGTACTTCAGCTACAAACTCACCTTTCCTCCTGTCAAAGTCTTGATGCTAGCAGCAAACGTTACCCCAGTCTGCTAACGGTTTCCTTGCAAAAATCGGCAACAAGAGAATTTTATCTTCTTTAATTCGGATTGCGCTTCTATTTCTACACGTTAAACACCTTTTAGTTTTCCAGTAAACAGTTTAATGACTGCTGTTTTCTCGCTCTTTTTGTCCAGGAGGATTAGCCACGTCACATTTTGTTTTCACTGACCAGGTTCAACCGTTAGCCACTCTGAGAGACATGAGTTCCGGTTGGTATCTTCAAAATAAAAATCTATACAAAGCATTTGGGTTTCAACAAAATTACTGCGAATCAAATATCGCGTTCAAGCGGAAGTATATATCGCCATGATCATTAAAGGTCCTCCGTGGATTTATTAGACATTTCTGAACAGTTTTGTGCACATTTCAGTAGATATACTCGACCTTTCCGCGGGTGACAGGTGTTACGGTTTTATTTTGAAGAGAAGTCCGCCACACTACCGGTTTCTCACCTATGGCTCGTTATGTAGCTTGACGGAACGATTACCCACGTCAAGTAACGGAAATGAAATCAAAGCAAGACTTCCGAAACCACCAAAATAAAACAATTTAAACTTCCGGCAAAACACCCAGAATAAAAAATAAAAAATAATGTTTATTAATCTTTGTCTTCTCTGACTGTTTTTTTTTTTTTTGATTAAATAATTTATTTGTTCATTCTGTAAAATATAAATACAAATGACAATTACAATAATCACTTATTACTCAAGCAAGATTTTGAGACTTTTTCATTTCCTGCTGTTTACTGTTTACTGAATGTCTTGCTTTTTCATTGATGCTATGACGCTATGCTGTGACTATGGTATTGATGTTATTATGCCATCCACTGTTAATTTGCTCATTGTGAGATAAATATTGATTATCTAATTTTATTGTAAAACAAAACAAAACAAACAAACAAACTAAAACAAATTTTGACAGCAAAATTGAATCTTGTCCATCCCACACTTTGTAAAACAAAGGGCAGTCCCTACCTCGTGGTTAAATTGTTTTTTCAGCCTTTGTTATACATCAATCCAAAATGTTGTGTGCACAAGCAATTAAATTAAGGAAACAAATAATTCGAGAACTTATAAATAAATGAAAATGTTGGAAGAAAAAATATTGTTATTCTCGTGAGTATTACATATGTTATCTTTAATTCAACACTGATTAATTACACTGCAATAAAGTCACCTTGGCTTACCTGCTCGGGAGAATTGAAAACCAGCCACGCCCACTGACTCATACCTGAAGCAGGAAGTACTCGGAGCCGACCCGGACGGATCGTGTTTACTTTGCTGAAACGCCTGAGGATTAAAGCTGAGTTACTGGCTAAAATAGGAGAAAAAAGGAATATATCTGAACATACAACAGGATATAAATCACAAAAAATGATTTGATGCTCATGTCGGTCGAGGATTTGTCGTTTCGGTCGCTGTCCGAGCAGCAGGTGAGAATCTCTGCCTCTGAGTCTGTTTGAGGTTTTGGTAAATCTGGTGTTTATCTGTGGTGTTTTCTTCCACTAGTAAAATTATGCTGGATACACAAATATTATGTCAGAGGAGCTACGTGTACAATAACTACCATACCAGTTACTATCTCCTATCACTACATAGCCTAATATTACCAAAGAGATTACCAGTTTGTGGATGGATAAAAAGATTATATAATTTTACTATTATCTATTCAACAGGGCCACTTTTAAATCAGCATGTTGAAAATGTGCCTGCTGGCTTCAGCTCCACTGTGTTTCCTGGACATAATGTTCTCATTAACAGTGATTTTCATTGCTTCATTGTCAGTTTATTTTTAATGGGCCAGTACTTTGAGGCATCAGAGAGTCAAAGAAACCTGTCAAATTAACATTATTTCAGCTATAAACAAATCAAATTAAGACACAGGCATTAAAAGTGCATTTAAGATATATATTAATGTTGTCAGAAATTAGTGATGGGGAAGGAAAAGCAAAAAAACAAAAAAAACAAGGTAAAAAGTAGTAGTTTTGGTCTTTAACTTCTAAATTGAAAATGTGAAATGTGGTTTAAATTTCACAAATTCTTTCAAAAAGGACTCAAGTGTGTATGTCAAACTGAAATCAGTTATCAATTATTGATATTGTTTTCTTTCTGAATTTATCAGATAATTTTTCACATAGAAAAATGTTTTGTTGTCTTAATGTGAAAAATTATCTCATAAATTTAGAAAAAACAGTGCAATTTTTTTTTTCTCACTGTGACACTAAAGACTAAGAATCTACAGGCCTGTGTTGATGCATGAGCCATATCTGTTGACTCTTCCTGTTTTGCAGGTTTGTCTTGTCTAAATGTGAGCTGGAGCTGTTCTCCTTTCGACATGTTACCAACCCAGAAACGCCACCTGCCACACCTGCTCCTCACAGTCCTGCTGCTTGGAGGCTTGACGGCAGATGGAGCTCAGAACGGGTCAGAGGTGGAGGCGGAGACGGAGGCGTCGGTGCGGCTGTCCGGGGTCTCCTCCAGCAGGTACATTGTGGCCAAGGAGGGATCCAGCACACTGATTGAGTGTAATGTAACTGGAGG
>JAJHUR010119800.1:0-30196 GCA_027495735.1 Lutjanus campechanus
AACATAAAGAGCTGGAGCTGCTGAGATACTCACAGTCACACTGCTCTCCTCAAGTCCCTCTGTGGAAGAGAAACACACACACACACACGTAGATCAAATTTACATCTGCTAAAGGAAATGATACAGAATATCTGTAGCAAGAATTATGCTGTAAATGATACTGTCCTACAAAAACAAAACACAGTAACCTCATATTCCAGACCTGAGACAGACTTGCTGACATTTGCTGCAATATATAAACTTTTTTTTTATGGTATAGACCTGTATAATGTATAAAAGGGTTTTGGAGATATCAGCTGTAGACTCGTCTGCCTTCCTTCGAATATAATGGGACTAAAAGGCACACTGTGGTGCTCAAAGCAGGAAAAAATAAGAAATACATCTGAAAAATTCAAAACCAGTGTCTCTTTAAAAAAATCATGACCAGGTTACTCAAGATAATCCACAGACCTTGTGGTGAACAGTTTCATGTAGGAGCTACTTTCTTTCTGGTAGAAAAGAAAGTAGTTTCAGTTGATCCTACTATAGAAAAACTTGTATTTTGGGATGAACTGTCCCTTGAAACTAGTCATGTTAAACATAGGCTAATTAGCCTAGCTTTGTGAAGTAGCAGAAAGTGCCACCTCAGCTTGTGAGTCTAGCTAAATTCATGATTTGATGTGGCTAAGCTACCTTTAAATCACATATTCAAATGTATTCAGTTGTAATTTAATAAATTATATTGATTTTTCAAGGTAATTATTTACAAATGGTAGATGCTAAGCTAAAAGAACACATTATTGGCTGACGCTGTGTTTTCCTCATAGTTGGTCTAGTAAGACATAAAATGAAAGTATTACATCCTATCCATCTGCTGCAGTTTATCTAATAACCCTGAAAACTTTAAACCCTTTATTCCCAACTTCAGCTTGTCTGTAGTTACTGCTCTCTGTAGGACATTATGCTTCTTTATTAATCCTGATTTTACCTGTGACAGTAGGAGAATATTCTTGCATGCTGTTTGGTGATGTAGCTGGCTGATCCTTTTTTTCCTCCACTGGTCTCTCAGATGACACTGTTGCACCATTGACCTAAAAGTCAAATATTCAACTCAATGAATAAAACATCAACTTGGAAGTGGATCTGTCTCTATTTATATATATTTGTTAAAAATTAATGGACCATGCTTGTGTTTTTGAATGTTGTAGCTTAAATCACACACATTTAAACGATCAGATCTTATTGTTTCAAGTCCAAAATCTCCAGCAGTATTTTTGATTTTTTCAGGCAGCCGCTGGCTTCAGTTCATGTAAATGCAATATTAAAATCAACTTGAAGAGAAACTTGCTTTACATAGGTCGTCCATCACAGTGAACAGCTGAAGAGGTCAGGCTCATGTCTCTCCACTGTGAGTTCCAGCTTCTCTTTAAGTCGACATACAGTTCCACAGTGAAGACTAAACCAGAACAAAGCCTTCGTTTGGACTTTTTTTGGTGTTAAATGCAACATATGGCTGTGTGTAACGCTGAATTTACTTGCTTGACTACTTATTTTAATCATTCTTAATTGCTTTTGCTTGCTTTATGTCTGAACTTAACTATTGTATTAATTGTTTCTGTACTGCAGTGTTGAATCTAAGACAAATTTCCCCGTGGGCACATTAGAGGAAACTCTATTCTCTTCTCTCGTCCTTCTGTTTCTGTTCTCATTTTGTGGTAATAAAGACGAAGCACTGATTTCTTGTGGGAGAAATTCTGCTGCGTTGGTGTCAACTGCTTCCAAGACCAGAGTCAGCTGCAGAGCTGTAACAATTTAATGCAACTAAATTCACAATATCCTTTTTTAACAGCACCCATGTTTGCTTTCAGTTTGTCCCTTGGGTTTAATTTCCCACTAACAGCTCATGAATGGAGAGAGCCAACAGCTGACTCCCATGTCTCAGGTGTCAAGGCTTTCCATAAACACTTGAATGCGAAAGGATCAGGTGTGAATCCACTGTGACGCCACCCACTGGTTTGTGGATGACTGTTTTAAAGCCTTGAGTTGGGCATTATGGCTGTTAGTTTTTTTAGTTTAACCTGAGGTGACCATATTTGGATGAACTGGGGATGGTACATTGCTATGCCACTATCCTTATTGGATCTGACGCCAGACAACTAGTAACTTGAAAATTTCCAACCTCCTTATCTAAAAAAAGAGTACAATGGAACGCTGTGAATTTGGGGCAAATGCTGCATTCCAGACAAAGTCAGCAGTTGGAATTTCCCAGATGAAATATCTCATTTCCAACCTCAAAGCGTTCCAGGTGCACAATGTCAAAAGTAAACAAAAAACATGGCTGACGCTGACAAAGTGATGAGTTTCTTTTGCAAGTGTACACACAACTGAACCCTCATCAGTGTGGCCTTCTTACACAAACAACACAGATGAGGAAAAACGCAGGCGAGGTGACAGAAGCCATTATATATTATATTTCACGGTTTATTTTACTGCATGTATTATTTTAGGGTGCCGCCATTGTTGTGCGACGTCAGACAACTGCTTCTTCATGAACTTGGAGTAGATGGATTTGCCCAGAGTTCACACAAAGGAGCTCTGACTTTGAGTGGTGTTCCACTGTACTTTTTCCAGTAGGAGGTCAGAAAATTCAGACCCCGACGTTCACTCCAACTGAAGAAGCAGCTGTCTGACGTCACACAGCAACCACGGAAGCCGAAGATAATACATACTATCATATCATAAAACCTAATCATTGTTGTGTATTTATTACAGTTCTATATTTTTGAAAAAGATTGTTGTGTGAGACGATATCTATAATAGCTCTCTATTGTATTCTTTGATTGGTGTGTATTTGTACAATGAATTCTGTGAGGTTTGTTTATACCTGCTTGTGTCATGTCACATGGTTGATATATGATGAATTATGGCTATTTAAGATGCTGACTCTATGTACTAGAAACAGTCTGAAGAAAACCCTAGTGCTTGAAATGTCATGCAAATTAACACTTTAAATGGGAGGCATCTGTGTGAGGCTCATTCTCTCCCTCTATTGAGGTATTTTTTGTGACCCAGCGCCCATCCCATTGGGTGCTCATGTCTTTTTCATTGTTTTTAAACTTGCCAAAGAATCATCAGGGTTTTTTATGTTTCCATTTGGCATTGTGCACCTGAAGCACTTAGAAGTCAAAAGCTGGGAATTTCAAATCGGACATAAAGATCTAAAGCATACGCTTAGATCTTTATCATCTATTTTATCCCAAATGGGACCATAATTTACTAAATGAACCTCATGCTTTATTCAAAAAGACTTCAAACTAGCAATTGAAAACATAAAGGCCTTAGGAAAGTGAGTGTAATAAATTAAATTAAAAGTAGGGTCATTTTCATATAACTTTAAATAAAATAAAATCAGTTTTCTATTGGGAACCAATAGAGTCGCCCCTTGCTGGCCATTTGAAAGAGTGGATGTAATGGGCACTTCTGCACTGACTTCACTTTTCAGACCTGGAAGCTCTGTCCACTATTTAATCTACAGTCTAGTGTGCATCTGAAAATGTAAGGCTTGCAATATTGACTAACCCTGATGAAACACAGGTATGGTCCTTTAACATGTCACTTGTAATATTACCTGTCCGTTGCTCTGGATGTCCGGGTGATATGGCTCCACCACAGTCTGTGTGAGCTCTGTCACAATAGTTGTTGTGATGATACAGTTTCGGCCTCCAATCAGGGAGCTGATGGCTGAGGCTGAAGAAGACGTTGTCGATTTTTCTGTCTGCGGAGGCGCCGTCTGCTCCGCTGTCTCCTGATTGGTCGCAGTCTGCTCAGAGGAGGGAACATGATCTTTCTCCGTCTGTTTGGAGGGAACCTCTTTGATCTCCTGTGGTGAGTGCAGAGCAGAGGGAGCTGGACTGGAAACAGATAAATCCTCTGTCACCTCTCCATTCACTCGCACCAACCCGTCCATCTGAGTGGGACACATGCAGAGAAGTCAGGATTACTGGAATAGTTTGATTTTGGAAATTTTATTTCAGTGTTTCTTTTATTTACTGAGAGTCACACAAACTCATGGATGCCATTTTTATGTATCTGTGGGCAGTTTAAAGATACAGATAGAGTTCTTAAAGCCTTGCCTAGCTCAGATGATGTTTAAGGAATCAGTTACAGCTCCTATTGAAACTCACTCCAACCACTTTGATTATTTTCCCTCTGTTCTTAAATTCTTCTTAACAATTGCCCTTGAAATAAATGTAAATAAATAAATGTAAACTTCTACCTCATATAGAATTTAATTGTCCACAAAATTATGGAAATTAAGATGCAACCCAACACTGATTAGAGAATATGGGAAAAATTAAATGAAATAAAATCCTCTGCAAAAGAGGAATCACATGAGCAACAACCCGAAGCCAAAGATCTACTGTAGGAACTAACATGTAAGTATAAATCATACATAACGTAACAAAAGTGGATCTGAGGCTTGACCTCAAATGATTTCTTTGTCAATGGAGAAATGACCAGGGCTGCAACTAAAGATTATTTTCATTACCGATTATTTTCTCAATTAATCAATTTGTTGTTTGGTCTAAAAAAAAATGATGAACAACATTGAGCAGTTTTTCGCAAAGCCCAACGAGATGTCCTCAGATGTCTTGTTTGTTGTTTTGTTTGTTTTGTTGTGGATACTGGTTTCATGATAAACCACAGTTAGTTTTACACTTTCAAATTTTAATTATCATTAAAATCATGTTTGATTACCACATTTTGAAAAACATTTAAAATGTAGAGAGGTTTTCAATATAAAAGTTGACATGATTGTGATATGAAATTTTCATACCGTTTCATCTCCAGTTGTTACTAAGACATATGTTTGACATATTATTCTAAATACCTTCCCTAAACTAAAAATGGCATCTATGTCACTGGATGAGAAGTTAAAATGTTCAAACTTCCTTAACACAACAAACACCTCCTTTAATTCAAGCATTAGATCAGGTGTTGAGATGGAACAATGAAGTATCAGATGCCGCTGACTGATATGATTGACTGATATGGAGCCCTCACCTTGACAGGTTTGTGTCCAGGCTGTGTGCTCCGGGGCTGGCAGTAGGGCTTGGCTGCCAGCAGGGGGACGGGTCTGGATGGAGGGGAGGGGAGTGTGTGTACAGGCTGTGTGGTGTGAGGTTGCACTTGTGCAGCCTGAGGAGGCGTGTGTTTGGTTTGAGGCTTTGCATCCTCTGTAATCGGCTGTTGTTGATGTGTGGTTGGAGACTCTGCCTCTGTGGACTGAGGTTCATTAAGTTGTAGCGACTGAGGTGGCACTTTTTCAGAGTTTGTGACCGAGGTGAGGGGGCTGCCAGCTGTGGGGGTGCCGGATGAAATAGACACTGACATCTCCTGCTCAGGAGTCGTATCTGTCTCCATGTCTTCAGGTGTTGTGGGCGTCTGGTCTGTTATAACAGCTGGTTCTGGTTCGTCCAGATGTTCTGATGTTTCAGAGTCATTAGCAGGTGGTGTCGTATTGTTCTCCTTGTCCACCTCATTTGGGTCCTGTTTGGGTTTTGAAGTGGATCTGGGTAGTTTTAGGCTGTCTAGTGTTGCATCACTGATTGTAAAGCGAAGAGCGTAGCGCTGTAAAACCATGGCGGCCTCCTCTGGAGTGGCTGCATTCCTGTAGGCTTCACACAGCTCTGCCTCTCTGCGCTCCCTATAAAACAGAAGCAAGTAGAGAAACCCAAAGCATTTGGTGTCTGCATAGTGTTTTTGATATTGCATATTGCGTTATTGTACATGATCAAGGCCTCATCCTTACTTCTCCTCAACGATCTCTTTGTAGGTCTTGATGCTTTTCCTCTTGTTGCTGTTGCGTCCCTCCTCCTTCATCTGTTTCTCTATCCTCTTCCTCTCTTCTTCTTTCTTGATCAGTTCCTGTGATGCGCTGCGACGCCGATTCTTCCAGCGAGCCAAATCCTGTCACAGGTTCACAGTGTCAAATAAATAGCCTTCTACTGGTGAAATTGACACTACCACAGATATAGAAACTTAAATACCTCATTGGTCGCTGCTGTTTATCTCCCCAGTGCATCTGCACAGCCGCCATATTGGGGAGGTCAAGATCTGCTGGTAAATACTATGATGCAGCCTCCGAATTGAGATACAGACTTCACAGCAAAATCGACTGTAACTCTCTTAATTCTGAATAGATTTTTCATGAAATTTGGTTTGTTATAAATGTGAGGAATTAAACATGATAGAGGGTAATTGCTTGAATTAAATTCAGTCACTGTGGGCTGATACAAACATTTCTATACCAAAACATTACCTTTCCACCTGCAGGCACTGATGAATAAGCAACATCAGTTTTTATCTAACTTATTTAGAATTTCCGCTTTTGTGAATTTCTCCAAAAATGTATATTTCCACATCTGCTACATTGTTCCAAAGCTGCCTGATTGCTTGTTATTGTATTAAGTAATTAAATCAATTCATTAGTAAAACCAACAAGACTATTTTTGTTAAATTTAATGAAAATCGGTTCAGAATTAAGCGAGTTAAAGTTGATTTTGTAGTTTTGAAGTCTGCATCTCTGAAGACGCATTGTATTATTTACTCGTGGATCTTGACCTCAGTAATTTGGCGGACGGGCAGACGCATCTTAAATCGCAAATGCAATATCTATGTTTCTATATCTATGGACACTGCATGCTCTCTCACTCTATCTAAATATCAGAAGTGTCTTACGTCTTGCCAGTGGTCCTCATCTTCCATAAAGCTGTTGTACTGTTCGTGCATGCGCTCATATCGTGATAGGCTCAGTGGTGGCAATTGTCCCACCTCCTCCTCGTTAAGCATGTCACCCATGCTCACACTCCTGGAGAGGAACAAGACAGTAAAATCTTGGATTAATAACTTAATCACTTGACCAAACATGTTCACTTTGTCGAACTTTGATCTGAAGAAAAGCAAATATTTCATTTGAATGAATTCATTGTTTATTTCCAACACAAAATTTCAAACATATGCACTGTAATAAAAAATGATACACATTCCATAAACGAAAACATGGCAGCGCTGAGAGGCAAGTGAGGAAAAAAATTCAGGTGATCCCTCCCTAAAGTGGAAAACACACAGCATTGCATCACATGGTGGACGTCAACTGTAAGCAGCTGAGAAAACTATTTAGATCAGACTTAGAAAATGTATCACCAGAATTTTTTTCCTCACTTGCATTTCAGAACTTTTGCACAAAAAGGAGGGAAGAAGAAAAGTCAATTTTTAAATGTACAGATGACAAAAACAAACTTAATCTTAATTTTAAACAAAAATGGTCTGCCAAAAATTACGACTGATTTCTACATGATATGATCACAAAGCAAGACATACACAACCAATACAAGTCCACTAAACAAATATCACAGTTCTTATTGCAGTAGTTGTGTATGTCCCACACCTCCACATAGTAACAAAAATATGTTACTGCTTCCATAAACTAATCAAAAAGCAATTTAACAAGCAACTGAGCAAACATGACTAACTTATTTTGGCAGGCAAAACATAATAATTCAACTTAATAATAAGGTGTTAGTTGAGTAGTTGATATTAGTGTGTGTATATTTCAATAATTAGAGGGATAGTTTGGATTTTTTGAAGTCTGGTTGGATAACATACTTATCAATAGTCAATGTATTACCAAAGCCACACAATAACACAAATAAACTAATCGATTGAGGTAGCGTCAGACCAGCAACACCTGTGTTCTGTGAGGTAAATTGAATGTTTTTGGGAATGGAGCCTGGTGGCTTTGAAGTGGGAGCAACTTTTGGCTTACAAAATGGTGGTTTCCTGTCAGAAAAGGCAACCTGACAGAAAGGTAAGGTAGTGAATATTAAATATTAAAAATTTAGAATTCACATAAAGTGATATTGTCTTTTTTACAGCTGGGCCTTTTTGAGGTGGCTAAAGTATTTTTTTTGCCTCTGATCTTGTCCTCAGCAATATATTGCGTAGCTTCCTACATCAGTCCTCCTTCTGCTTCTCCAAATGGGGGAATGCCGACCACCATCTACTGTAGGTAATACACGGACTATTGACTTATTGACTATTAAGTTTCTCATACAACACCACTGAAAAAAAAGAACTATCCCTTTAAGTATTTTGAAACCAAAAAAGCGAAAATAAAAATTACAATAAGAAATACATTAAAAGTAAAAGATGACAATTAAAAGATGGATGTTAGTAAACATCTGACTATGTACAGCAGAAAATAATGTTATAAAATAATGTCTCGTATATTTCTGGACTGTACTCTTGAAATCAAACGTGCACAGCTTGTATGTGTTGTTATCATGCAGAAGATCATCCAGGATCACACTGAAAGACTTACTCAGTGTCCTCAGACATAAAAGCAACTCGCCGGCTCATCCTAAAACAATAACAAAGTGAAGTGAATGAGAGGAAAGCGCTGTGACAGAGTGAATGAATGGGTGGCAGGATGTTAATGTTACACTTCATATGCCAAAGGGAGGCAACTACTTAAAATCTGTCATCACAATCATTTGAGTAACTGAGTAATCATTGTGGCTCCCACTGACTTCCACTCAAAGAAGTTAAGTGAAATAACCGCAGACTGGATGAATGGCAGAGATAAATCTGAGACGTGGCAAAATGAAGACACATGCAAAAAGAGCTCAACTGGCATCTCACATCATGGGAGGTAGATCATCGTCCTCCAGCCAGAAGGGTTTCTTTCGTGGTTCTTCATGCATGTCCCTTTTTCTCTCCTCCACCTTTTCCTCAACTATTTCCTCCACGTTCTGCTTTGCCTCCATCTTACAGGTCTGGGCAGCAGCAGGACTGGGTGGAGGGGTGAGTGATGGAGGAGAGAGGGGCTCAGTCACATCTGTGACAGAGGTGTTAGGGACTTTCACGGTTCCCTCATGCTTTTCATCCTCCTCCTCCTGTCTCCCCCTCAGCCCTGCACGCTTAGAAAGGGTTGGGGCTTTGGAGGGAAGGCCCAGAGGTTCTGCTGCCACGGTAACGATGCTGCTAAAATCCAGTGACAAAGCCAAGATTACCAGGAAATACAGCTCAAAGGTTAAACCAAGACTGAATCACAGGCAACAGCTGATCTGCTCTCTGTTTGCTGAAACTTTTAACCGTGTTGTGCTTCTGGACACCTGCAGATAGTTGGTTTCAGGAATATTTTCTCTTACGGTATCTCATGCAGATGGTTTTGGTTTTATTTGCTGAGGTTGTGAGATAGCAATATCTAATCCCAGAAACCATTAGTCTGGATAATCCACAGATCTTAATTGTCATCAGTTTTTATTGGAACTACCTTTTTCTGATGATAAGGTTCCTATAAATACTAAAGACAGCAGGTTATGTGGCTAACTGAGGGCAACAGGCCATTCTATAAATTTGTCTCTCTCTTCTTCCCCTTTTTTAAACTGTTTTGATCCCCCGTCTCTATGTGAGGACATTACTAAATTGCTGGAGTGCTGCTAACCATTTCAAAAAAATAGTTGACAGATAACTGTCTGCCTCTGATTGCTTCAGCAAAATTTATCAGCCATGACAGCGGTTGGTATTTTTTTCATCTTGTGAGTTGAGTGTGTGTGTGTGTGTGTGTGTGTCAAAATGTGGTCCTGGAGATACTTGCTGCAGCAGGAACTACCACTGAAGAGATTTTGAGTACTTTGGAACGTGTTTCTCGGTCTCTCTGTGGACAGATTTGTGATTTGTGATTTGTGAACATGATAGTGTGATAACCGCGCAAGATGGAGTCATGAAACTTCACAGGTGTGTGACATGATTGCTGGGTACTCATGCAATAATGTAGTAATAACTACAGAGCGCTCATATTTCCAAATGTCAACATGTTGATGGATGTCGTGGCTGGTGTGATCCCACCGCAAGACAGTCTCTAGTTACTTGTTTCTTGGGCCTCTGCACACTAAAAGACTAACAACACCTGGGAAATAAAACCAAAACTATTTGTCTGGCTAGATACCACTAGAGAAAAGCTAAAAATATGTATCTGGAAACACTTTATTTTACACGATTCCCTAATGATGAACTTGGAAGTTTCATGGTAAAAAAAAAAAATGTTATTTGGTACCACAAACCAGATTCCACAGATGTTGGGATGCTGTGTAAATTGTAAATAAAAACTAATTGCAATCAAAATCAGATTGAGTGTATTATTTGCACTAAACACATTGAATATCTTGTCTTTGTATTGTGTTCAATTTTATGTAGGTTGAAAAGTTTTTGCAAATCAATGCATACTGTTTTTATTTACTTTTTACACACTGGCCTACCTTTTCTTTGGAAATCAGGGTTGTAGTTATAGGAAAAATGTTGTACACTGCTAGTGATATAGCACATCAACTGAACACCCAAACACGTGGAATTTGTCTTCAGGCGAGTATAAAATTCATCATATGTGGAGAATTAAAGAATTGAGCAGTTTGTTGAAAGGCATTTTATTATCCCCCTAACTAGTACCAAATTACATAGCCCTTTCCCAAAAACTTCCAAGGCATTATTAGAAAATTAATCTTTTTCTTCTCTAATTCGATCCAACCCAAGAATTTCAAACACTAAAGAGCAGATCAGCAGCTGTTTCTGCCCGTCAAATGATTCAGCAGTGATTTACACTCACAATACAAAGATAAGAGCCAAACGCTCCACACTCAATTAGAATCACAACCAAAGTCATGCCAAACAAAGCAATGGTTAAACCTCAACAACAACAATAAGTTAATCCAAACCAAGCACAATCTTTGCCAAACCATATGAGAACCAGAGTTCCAAGAATCCAACCACAACAGCAAATCAAAGTGGACCCATCCTTTCATATTCAAATAACACAAATGTAACCACATCAGGCAACCAGCTGCAGGCACTCAAACATGCTGGCATGGAGCCAAAACAACAACACAGTCAACTCAGATTAACTATAAATAATCCACAGAGGCTTATTAATGTTAGTGCTGCAGGCCACACAACTCGTCAACACAATTAAACCTTCATCTTCACCATATAACGTGCTTTGTTAGTTGCAATAGTTGACCAACACCACAATCTCTCCATTCAAATACGGTAAATACCTTTCACTAGCCATCTTCTCTGTGAGTTTAGGTCTGTTGTGTAGCGGCTTCATTGCAGAAACTGGAGCTACGCTGTATTTAACTGATCCAGGTACTGGTAGGAACTGGTTGATGGACTGGTTTGTTCTGGCTGCACTTGTTTTTTGAAACGATCCAGTCCTTCGAGCCATCATATCATCCTTCTCCAGGTCCGGCGCAGGCCCGTTTTCATCACACTCTTCCTCATCATCGTCATATTCACGTTCTCTGTGAGATGTTGCTCGGATCACAGTCGTGTCAGGGTGTGGTTGAGGTGTTTCCATGGGGACTCTCTCTTGCTGTTGCTCCACTCTATGAGAGAAACCCCTATGATTGAAATCACTAAACATCAAGCTGGAGAATTTCTTTGAGGATGCAAACCACACCGAGCATGTTAGTTCCTCCTCACTCCGTTAGTTCCACACAAATCTGAGCCCACCTGACATTCGGTTTCTTGCTCCGCTCTTCCTGCACTGCCCTTTTACTCCGCGGAGCAGCATCTGTGGTGAACTCCCCTTGTGTGCAGCGTTTGGAGGCGGGCAGAGGCAGGAAACGGTTGTAAGTCACTGTGGCAGCGCTTTGTTTATGGAAAACTCCTGTCCTCCTCGCCATCATGTCGTCTTTCTGAAGATCTGGGATCCTCTCCTCTTCCTCCTCATCCTCCTCCTCCTCTGTTCTCCGTTCATACTGAGCCAGACACGCATCGAGCTCAGCAGGAGTAGGAGGGGTTTCAGGGGTCCAGGGTGGGAGGTCAGCAGAGGGAGGGGTAGTTTGATTGAGGTCAGCTCCCTCTACCTGGCTGTGAGAGCAGCACGTAAAGCTCAAACCGCAGCAACAAAGATGGATAATTTAGTTGCAACTATGGTCTTAAAATCCAGGCAGAAACATGCAAAGAAGTGGGTCACAAATGGTCACTAAGAGTGCAAAATATGCAGTGTGAATAAGGAAGAACAAACTAAAAACCATTCAAGAGAGTGTCTTAGCAACAAATAGATAAGGGTTAGAAAAAAACATGCAAAACTAATGCAAATCTATAAAAAAGACATGTGATGACACTCTGAGCCACAACAAACACTCTGACCATCAGAGTCACGTGATGAAATCCATCTTTAAAGGGGAATGTTGCGATTTTATGGGAGATTTCTGAAACAAATTTATCAGTGGTGAACAGATAGTGGAATATCTCAGGGAAAGGAAAGGTTAAGATAAACAAAAAAAAATCATGAAGTGTACATTTATCAAGTGATGTGGCCTGAACAGGACTTTTTCAGGCTGATATAGCTACTGATATTTGACATTTGAAGGAGTAATGTGTAAAATATGGCCACGAGTGGAAGGTAGTTCCAAACAGGAAATCACCAGAGTAACCAGTAACGGCTGCTCACTATACTCCTTGCTGTAACTATCTTTAGCTGTAGCTATCCTCCTAGCTGCCATGAGCTCAGTTAGCACTGTAGCTAGTGACCCTTAGCTGACTTCAGTCCGGCCAGACCTGCAGCTCAGAGTACTGAGAGAGTGTTGTTGTTTACAACACAGGAAATGGAACTAGGTTCAGCAGCATCTCAGTGAACACGGCCGGATCGTGACCGAACACAGCCTCTGAGACCAACAGAGGTCAGCTAGATGACAGTGAATACTGTACCGAGGTGATTTACAGCAGCTCCGACCAGGATTCTGACTCTGGAGTCAATGAAGACGGCAGGCAGGGCACGCAAAGATGTAAAGCAGAGTGGAGTGGAGAATATTTTCACGTGTAATGCAGAGGATAAGGACTTTTTTTTTTTTTCAACCAAACCAGAGTTGGTGATTGTTGAACAGTGGAAAGACTAACCAGGACACTTTGGTAGGTTTTATTTTGTTTCTGTTAAGCTTGAAGTGTGTTTTACATTACGTTTGTGCATTACTATGGACAAAAGTTGCAGGACTGTAAGAATATTTCCTTTGTTTACATTTTGTGAGTTTATTTCCTTTATTCATTAGACTATAAAAGCTTAGCGAACTTGTGAAAGTAGCAAACTCACCGCCTGCACACACCTCCCAGTTGACACTATGGTGGGATTAGACTATTGTCTCATGAGGTTCAAAGAGTTATTATGAGACAGGATGGGCTTGGGCCAGCTGGTTAGCATGCTAACTTCAGTAAATATCTCTTCAACACAATACATAGATGTTTTTTAAATGATGTTATAACTGCTACAAAATACTCTTTTTTTTACATTGCATATAATACAAAAAAATTTTTTCTGATAATAATAGCCCTTATTTGGTTGATAGTTTGCTTTTTCATCAACTATATCCCGTAGACGCTGTTTAAAAACTACCTTAAACATGATATTTCTCAACTTCAGTTTACTTGTACTACTACCAGTCCAGTACTGTGATGAGTTAGTATTAGGCCATTTATCTATCTCTACTTGTCACAGCAGCATGTACATGCATGTGTGTGTGAGTGTGTGTGTATCTTTGTTTCCTATTAAAACTACAAGCAAATCAGTTCAATGCAGAGAGGTGCATCCAAACTACCTAATTTACTCATTCAAATAGGCTTGACATTTAAAAACTTTTCCAAAATGACACTGACAAGCAATTAAATTAAATATTTTAATAACTAATGGAATATAAAGGCACCTATTTACTCCTAAATGCAGTCCATACAAATGCAAGATACTTTGGATTCAAGCCGCTGCAGCCTAAGTTGTATTTGGCCTCGTCCATACCTGTGTTCCCGCTCTGAAAGCTGGGAGCGCAGGCCAATGGTAGGCATGGCTACAGTTGCCTTGGAAAGGAGTCGCCTTAGCAACTCCGTCTCCTCCCCTTCACTTGACATGACTGTGTCTATTGGCTGCTCGATCTCAGTCACGCCCCCAAAGGTCACAACTTTGCTGTGACCTCGTCCAGCCTTTGCTGATCCGCTGAAAGGACTTCCATAATTTTTCTCCAGACAAGCCTGACACACAGGGGCCGGGCTAGCCTCACTGTAGATACAATCTCACACGTGAAGACAGACAAACAAACGCACACACACACACACACACAACAACAGCCAGCAGAGGAGCAGAGGGGAAAAGAAAGAGGGTGGAAAAGAAATCATGAGCAACTGGACACAGAGGATCAGACTGTGGAGACAAAGGAAGGATGAGGTGGAAATGATGAATGAGACAGGATGCAGTGTGGATGGACAGAAGAGGACAAAGCATGTGGTTGTGTTCTTAAATACTTTCAACACACGTGTACACTCACACATACACACCACTCTAGGTAGCCAAATTTTCCTGGTAACTGCTGCTCCTCTGAGAGCACAAAAAACTCTTTATCCTATCTAATGACATCAGCACGGAGAGAGACAAACAAAGACGAAGCAGTGCTCACAGCCAACAGTCGCCTCTCTTTTGGTCACACACACAGTCTCATACACACCGGCCAATTCCCGTCTCTGTTTCAATGCCTGTCAAAGAAGACTGAAGAGGACTGAAGTGCACAATAGTGAGCAGAATAAACAAGCAGATGAGAACATGGGGAGCAACAGAGAAAAGAAGAGAGGGGGAACTAAATCTAAGGAGATGTGTGGCTGCTTACAAGAGGATATAAGAGATTTAAGACAGAAGAGATCTGAAAATGAATACTGACAAGCAGATGATGGAGGTGTCTTTTAAGGTTTTTTAAGTACTTCTGATTGTGTTTCTAACAGAAAAAGATTGTGATGTGACCTTAAATCGGTGTCATGTAATCTAAATTTAAACTGAAGGCTCCAAGAAACAACTATTTGCATTGTGTGTTGAGAATCTTTTTCATTAATCAATTAATCAGTTATTGTATAAAATGTTAAACATTGTAAAATTATTACATAATTCTGGCAAATGAACTCTTGCCAAGACTTAGACGTGAGGATCGATACCACTGTCATGTCTCTACAGTAAATCTGAAGCGACAATGAGGAGCTGGTTAACTTAGTCTAGCACAGAGACTTAAAATGGGGAAACAGCTAACTTTACTCTACCGAGAAGCACCTCTGAAGCTCACTAATTAGGAATCCTATCTTATCTGACTTATTTCAGGTTAGGAAATTATAAATACTAAATCCAACATCACTTATACACATTTTTGTCTGTTACCTAGCAACCAACACGACTTTTCTCATCTTGCCGAGCTTAACAACTTGTAACTGTTGTTTTTTTAATCATTGAAACACACTGAAACATAGAAAATAGAGCAAAAATGATGACGGACACTTAACTTTATGATACGCAAGTTAGAGATCTTGGTAACATCTGTAGAGAAATCTAAAGATGTTTCTGTTGTATCCACTATCCAATGTGTAAAAGCAATAAAAGAGGAGCCATACAGTTAAACAAGGTATCTAACACTACCTGATGGAAAAGTGAAAGTTATGGCGACTTAATGTTTATCTTACAGTTAGTTAGTAAAGATTTTGGGAAGTTAAGATGCTTTGATGAGCACTGACTTAGAAACTGTTCATCAATTTTTTTTTCTAACTCAGATCCTAACCCTAATTACCATGGTTACCAAACAGTTAAAATAGGATCTACAAATAAGGAAGTTTTGTTAGTATGGCCCCTGGTCTCTTCTGAATATTTATTTTCAATTTATTATAAAGAAAGTAAAGTAAGTAAAAGTAAAGTAAAAATGTAAGATGTTTTTTTTTTTTATCTTTTTGTCTGTCTGGCATGAACCCCTGTTAAAAAACGAGCAGCTGTTGGTGCACTGAGATTTTAAAATTGCCGACGCACATAGAGTCATGACACTTTGTGCTTTTAAATAATGCGTACTTTGCAGTGGTTTAGTTTGGATTAAACTTGGATGACACTCGAAATAATGTACCCCGCGTATCCAAGCCACTAAAAGGGCTCAAAAAATATCTAGTGAACACCATTTGTGTTGAACCTCATATAAAAAGTCTCTGCAGATTTATGACCCTCTTCTGCCTGCAATGATCTGCTTAAGACTAAAACTAAAACTAAAAGCGTGCACATACACACACACATACTGCACAGTCATGAACAAACTACAAACTGACATACAGCAGCATTTAGGTGCTTTGTATTGCATGTGTACTGAAACAGAGAGTGTGTGTTGGGCACCTGGGTTCAGTTATCTTGAGTCTCTCCCACTTCTGTACATCTGCCTGGCTCATGGAGGCAGGGACAAAGCTCTTTGGTCCATCTCTGTGAGGGAGGGGCCTACTCTGAACCCGCCTTTTAGCCAGGTCATCCTTCTGCTTATTAGGCATCGCCTTAACCTCTCCCTCTTCCTCCTCATGCTCCTCTTCCTCGTGGCGAGAGGCAGATTTAAGGAAAGGGTTGTCTCTGCGTGTAATGATGTCAGCGACTGCTTCCATTTCACTGTCCAATCACAGAGCCAGTACAGCGGCATCACACAGCACACGTTTCACATCAAAGTGGAGCACACACACGTCAAACCGCCAGTGATCACAACATCCAAAAAAGAAAGAGTAAATTTAGTGGTGAGTTAGAGAAAATGGAGGAAAAAAACAGAAGCACACAAACACACTCTGGCTAACCTGATCTCCTTCTCCTGCAACGTTTGCTGTGAGGCTCGTCTAATGCCCTCCCACCGCTCTCGGTCTTTGTCACTACACACAGGTGCAGGGACAAACTGGTGCACCTTGGGAGCGATGGGGGCACGATGAGCTCGTCTGGATGCTAGGTCGTCTCTACGGACATCTGGAACTTTCCGCACCTCTGCCTCATCTTCCCCATCAGAGGAGGAGTCCCACGCAGATTTCTGAGAGCTCAAAAAGTCGTTTTCACAGCGGAGGATGATGTTTGGGGACGGCGACCTCACTTGCTGTTCTTCTATTGTGGGAGGGCTGGAGTTGGACACGGGATGAGGCAGCAAGATCATTTCAGAGATTTTAATAATCCATTGTTGCATCTGATGAGCAGCAGTAGTGGCATGCAAAGTTCGGATTTGACATGCGCCCACAAGTATTACCAGCAAGGTCCCGTGGATTAGTCATAGTTCACACACAAACCGTGTGCGTCCTAAAACCTAAGGATTTTTTGCACACCAACCAGGTAGCAATTCTTGGATACTGAAACCTCTACTACAATATTAAAGTTACAGTTAACTTCTATAAATATAACCTTTTGCCATAATTGCTGAAAATGCCACTATATCCTGACAGTCATAAATGGGACAGGTAATATGTGAAAAAAATTAAGTTCCTCTGGCTCTTCCTAGTGTTGAATCCACCACGCTGGAACAGAGACAACCAATCAGAGCCAGCTTCCAACCCAAAATGTTAGACCATTTACTGCACTTTGCTGTCATTTACTGTTATTCTACTTATTTTTTCTCTCCTCTGCTCTGTGTGTTTACATCCCTGGGCTCCGTAGACACAGAGCAGAGCAGAGTCGAGACATACGAAGTTATCTGAGTTTGACAACAGCTTGTTACGTTACTGTAAGTGCAATAAAAACTTCTCGACACAAGTAATTCATTAATGCAATCAATCTAAAACCAAAGATGGGCAGATGTCGATCCCAAACCAGATGAGCCAAAGCTAGCCAGCTGATGAGTTAGCTCACAAAGACGTCTGTCGTGCATACTACATCAGTTGCTGTGATGTTAGCAGTTGGCATGCTAATTTATGCTCTTGTTTCATTTCAGCTCAGTTTGAGAGCCTTAAGTACTTTCTGCTGTTAACTGTTGCACTGTCTCTCCTCCTTTCTCTCCTCTGTGCACATACATCCATGTGCCACACACACACACACACACATACACACACATAGGGCAGAGCAGAGGAGACACAGGTGAAGTTACTTCAGTTGGCAACAACTCGTTACATTACTGTAAGTGCAATAAAATCTTCCCAACAGTAGTCATTTATTCATGTAATCTGTCTAAAACCAAAGACAGACAGATGTTGACCCCAAACCAGTTGAGCCAGAGCTACTTGTTAGCAGTTAGCACACTTGCTAACACTGATATATGCAGGTCTACGCAGTCACTGAACTTATGGCAGCAGTAAAATGAATGACAGTCATAGATAAAACTGTGAGTCAGGCAGAGGGAACTGTAGGATAATATTAGCAATGACAGCTGTCAGTTTGCAGTGCAGCAGCTGAGGGGCAGCGTCATTTAGTGTATGGACTGTATTCTCCCACACCCCTGACATCAAACACCAACATTTTGGTTTGGAAGTTAGCTCTGACTGGTTGTTTTCATTAAGGTATGATGGGTTCTTGCAAATGCCATGAGGAGCACTCGGAGGAGCCAGAGGAATTATCTGCTTCATGTACTACTGCCAGGATATAGAGACAGTTTAAGCAAATACGATCACAAGTTATTTTTATAGAAGTTACCAACTGTAGCTTTAATAACTCATATTAAGAACACAGAAAAACCAGAAAGCAGTTTGTTGCATCTGTATCCCAACACACAAAACTCGTCATTAATAAGCCAGATTGTTGCATCTAAACAGCTACACAAAACCAATAATCAAATCACAGCACCGGTGTGAATGGAGCACCAGGGAAGAAACCCAAACAAAATTACCATCTTAACGATCCGTTAGTGAACACGACCAAAACCGTCAAACCACAACAGCAGCAGCTGTCATGCCCCTCCTCTCTGACCTGCTGTAGCGAACAGCAGCAGGAAGAACTTTAATTCCTGCCTTCGCCAACTTCTGCAGCTTCCTCTGCTCCAACACTTCCTGGGATACCTTCTCCTCTTCCTGTTTTATTTTTTCCTCATTGTTCTCAGGTGCCCAAGTGACAGTCTTGGGAGTTTTGTGGTGCGGTCCAGTTCTTTTGCTCTGCTCGGGAGCAGCTTGAGGGTGACTGGGGAACGGCGTGTAATAGCAGGGAAAGATTAGGGAGGAGGAAGTCTGTGTGTTTTGTGTGTGATTTACCTTTTCCTCCAGCTCTGGTTTTGTATTTTCAAACTTGTGTAAAAAAAGCATAATTTGCATTTGAATTATTTATTGCACTGATGTGTTGGTTATTACCTCCGCTGCTCTCCCTCTTCTGTATGTGCTTTTCGCCGTGGAGTTGGGATGTAGGAACTAGCGTTGCTTCGGTTGGGGAGAAACTGGTTAAAGGGAATGGAGCTTCTCGATTCACTGCTGGCAGTCCGTCTGGCCAACATGTCATCTTTCCGCACATCTGGCCTCCTGCCGGGGGCGTCGGCCTCCGAGTCGCTGCCTCGCCCTGGGCAACAACGAGTGATGGAGCGTGAAAGAGAAGAGAATGAAGATGGTTAGAAAGTATGTCAGGAACTGCATTTAATTGGTCATTGCATAATAACTTCATAATAGCAATTTTCAAGACACACTGGCTCCATTATGTTCACTACACCAGTCACAATGTCTTCTACGTCATTATTTGTTCCATGTCAGTAAAAGGAAATGAGAAAGGACAATATTTCAAATTTGAAACAGGTCGTGTAAACAGCAGATTCTGTTTGAATATTCAGATATTTGGATATTATGCATGTAGCTGCTAGCATTTTTCTGATTAAGACAGACAGGATGTGCCAATATTATTCAGTTTTTTCAGATCATTCTTTGGACATGTATCCAGCAAGGTTTTTTTTTACCACAGTTTGCAACACTCTTGTCTGTTTACAGTAAGCTCTGTGTAAACAAGCCAACTACCCAAGGCTGAGGTAGAGATGCATGTACAAAAGAAAGGTCCACATTTCTGTTCTGACATTACATTTATCTGCAGGGCGCAGCAGAGGAACATTCTGTATGTCACTATATTAATCTGAGTATGCACAGCTGCATGTAAATTGGAATAATACTGCAATAATCATTTATATTGGTCATGTATTGTTTTTTTTGAGGGACAAACTAGAATATTTTGTACATGTAAACATAGTCATTGTCATGAAATGGGACATGAATTATTAATTTTAAGTTCCTAGACACTTTTAGACATTTACTGTAACAACATATAGTAAAATCAGCTCTGTATTTGTTCCTGGGACTTCCCCTCTACCACCATATTCAATTTGAAGACTGACAGATTAGTTGAGTATATCTCAAACAAGAATGAGCTTTCTTATCCCACAATGTTGGTTTATTGGGAGTATAATTTTGTGTTTGTCCCTTAATATTTATAATAATATTTATAATTTGAAGGTTTTATGTGAGTCCATTTTAGAAATTAAACCATATCCACTTTTACAGTCATGGTATTATTTTCATAGTTTGGGCCAGTCTTCTTTGTGTACAAAATATGTCATTGAATATATCATCACACAACACTGTACCATTGTAAAAAAAAAAAAAAAAAAAAAAAAAAGAGTTAAAAAAAATAACATATCAAAAATAATTACCATAATTTTCTGAATTCATGAATGTGGCAAACTTGCTCAAAAGAAGTCAGACAGGCAAGAAATATGAGGACTCAGACAGATGTTAAACAAAATTCCTGGTTAGTCAAATTCATTTGAAAGAGAATGAGGGATTATGGGCGTGTCCACTTTCAGTTTTACCTCAAAACAAAGTGGCTTAGACGGTTGGCTTAACTGTGGGCTTGTTTGCAACCTGTCTGATTGTTTGTCTTAGGATTGCAACCAGCAACTATTTATATTATTATTAATAAATCTTCAGATTTCACATAATAAAATGTCAAAAAAGGGGAAAATTGTCATCAAAATTTCCTAGAGACCAAACTGCTTTTTTGTCCAACCAACACTCGACCTGAAGACTCTTCATTTACTATAATAAGTGTCAAAAAAAAAGCAGCAAATCCTTACATATAAGAACATGGAACCAACAAATGTTTGGTATTTTTGCTTAAAAAGTCACTGATTAACAATTAATCAAAATAGTAGGCAACTATTTTTTCTATTGACTTATCTGTCTTTGTCCTTACACTGTTAGGTTTGGCCCCAGATCTCAGCAAATATTTTGGTGAGTGCAGAGTACAAAACTAAAAAGTATGATCCAAGTTGTAATAAAGAAGAAATTTTCAGTTAATGTAACCGCAACAATCAGATTATGGCTGTTCATTGAGAAACAATTCATAATTTCAAACTTTCAAAGGTTTATTGGGCATAAATCAATTCTGCAAACAGAATGTCATAATTGGACAAACTACACTATATCTGTCTATCTTTTCTTGTTAGGTAATAAATATTAGACAACAACGCTGCAAACGCTCTCTGTGACCTCTAGAGAATGTAGAGAATGAGTCTATTCTTGGCTCTGGAATAGCATTTTTCTTGTCACCCTGCTGCACACATATTGCACTGTCAACATAAAAGACACAAACAGGATGCCTGTGATACCCCCCCTCACTCTCACACGCGCGCACACACACACAGACACACACACAGACACACACAGACACACACAGACACACACACACACACACACACACACACACACACACAGAGAGAGAGATAAAAGGCAGGATGTTGACCTCAGCCTGTGTTTCCCAGGTCCAAATCACTAGTGATTGCTACTTAACAGCTGCTGCATCTGGGGCATTCACACGCACACACACTGACACTCACGCACAGAGTGGCTGAGACGTTCAGCTGTTGTCCACAGCCTGCCAGACTGGCCAAAACATACCAAGGTTAAAACCTCAACATGTTAGAGAACAGCAGTCAGACTATTTATGGATGAGTGGTTTTGTATTGCTGCATTAAAGGAATAGTGCAACATTTTGGGAAACACAATTAATTGTGCTCATTCCGAGAATTAGGTTAGAGGATCTATATCCACTATCATCTTTGTAAGTCAAATATGGGACTAGCTATGCTAAACATGAAGACTGAAAGCAGGGGGAAGCAGATAGCCTGGATATTTTTTTAATATTTCCTATTTGAGAGTCATTTATTGGAACTAACCATCACTGTTTCCTCGATTCACCACATCAGGAGAAGGGCTGTGCTGTGAGCGGGAGCCAAAGGAGTCCAGACTGTCAAAAACAAAAGAAAACATTTTACGTTTTCTATCATTAGGACCAGTTTTTCAGTTCTAAAAATGTCAACAGTTTCAGTTTTGTCAACAGTATTTAATTTCTCATAGTCTGAAATAACCCTGGTGAGTGCATCCACACATTTGAGTATACATATGTGTGTGTGCGTGTATGTGTGTGTGTGTGTGCGTGCTGACAGATGTCTCTCACCTGTCTAGTGAGTTGTCGCGAGTGTGTCGTGGTGGAGAGAGAGACTCACTCCTCTCAGAGTCCCAGCAGTCATAGCCGCTGTCTCGAACACTGCGCTTCTGTGGACTCTCCCCTCCTTCTTCGCTCTCCTACAAACACACACACATGAACGCTTTCTAAAAAAATCATGACCCTGATACTCAAGAGTATACAGTATTTTTAACAGGTGCTGGATTATTTACATATTATCATGTGTGTATTATTAACTAGATTTCAGTATTTAATTTTTAAATATCAGGGTTAGCTTCAATATGTTTTATTGCAACAACCCTAGTGGGAAAATTTTCTTTCTACTGAACAACACCCTTCAACCGTATCACAGATCACAGGAGGAAGTGTGCATCTACTCATGGACAAGAGGCTTGTGCTCTTGACAGCATGTAAACATAATGCCGTCCTCCTCAGCTGAGCTGTAACCTCTCAAGCCAAGCGCCATCTAGTTCCATTATTTCCCAGAGAAGGCAGACATCGCTAAAGGCAATACCTCCAAAATTCACACAAAAACTATTCTAGATGGATAAATAACACTACAGGGAAGAGGAAAAATGTGTATTTTCAATTTTGGTGTGAACTGTGCCTTAAGAAAACAGAGCGAAAGAAACAAAGAAAAAGAAAAGTGAGAAGTCAGGTGTTTCCTCATTATCTTGCTTAAAAAACCTAAACAGCAAGAGAACTTATTTCTAGAGCTGCAATTATTAATTGATTAGTTATCAACTATTACTAATTAACTCCCAGCAATTTTGATAACCAATTAATTGGTTTTAGTATTTTTTAAGACAAAAAAGTAAAAATTCTCTGATTCCAGCTTCTATAAGTAAATATTGTAAGGTTTCTTTTCTCCAATGAAAATAATCATTAGTTGCAGCCCTACTCATTTGAATAGATTGACAGTTGATCCAATAGATAAAACCTGCCAATCTTCTTTCTCAACTCATATCCTGTTCCTCTTTTCGGTCTCTCCCTGAAATAGGACTCGCTGTGGTCTAAGAAAAACAAAAATGTGTTTGTCTCCTGTCTCGCGTGTCTCTCCTGCACCCCAACAAAGACAGGAAACTAACAAATCCATCCCCCGCACCTCCTCCGTGCCGCTATCTGTCCTTCTGTCAGTCTGTCTCCTCCCCCACCCTGCCCCATCCTCCTCACTGTGCTCACTCACCACCTTCATTTGTGCGAGAAGCCCTTCAAACTCCTTGAGGTTCAGAGTAGGGCCGCTGTAGGAGGCGCAGCCGCTGGCAGCCTTCCCAAGCCAGAACACTGTGTTCAGCACCTGAGGGACATGGATATAGAGGTTTAGTGTTTATTCATAAATGCTAGACACACGGACATAGAGGATAAAGCAAGAAAAACAAAAGAAAAAGCAACAATTACTCACATTCTTTAGTTTGCGGTTGCAGTCAGAATCCCTAGTGAGAGAGAATTGTGTTACTGTCATGTGATATTGCACTAAAATGGACATGAATGGGTATAAAAAGCCACACACGCCTATTTACTTTAGGTTGGCTCGTATGGAAGTGTCTTGCAAGTCCCCGGGGTCAAACAGCTGGGAGCCCTTCAGGCCCAACTCCTCACAGCCCCGCAGGAAGACTGACAGGTTGTCCTACGAGAGACAGCAGGAGACCAGAGACAGTCAGAGTTTATCACTTTAACGAACAGGGTGGTCACACTGGAGAGTGTCTCCTTACCAGGCCAGCGATGGGGGTGGGCAGTCTGTTGATCTTCTTGACCAGCCCTGGTTTGATTGCACTCAGCAGCCTGCGTGGAGGAGGGGAGACACGGAGATTTATTGAGTCTTAGAGGAGTATTAATGTATGTTACTTCTACGTCTACATCTAACGCTGAGTGGGACTGATGTCACAGGCTTACTCGCATAACAGGATGCCGTTCTCCAATCCGCTGCGGAAGTCCTTGTCTCCAAAGCTCTTCCCTGTTACAGCCTGCAGAAGGACAAGAGGAAGAGACAGATGTAAAGGAGGTGGATGGGAATTACACAGCTGTAGTATATAAAATGTCCATTTCATGTTCTTACAGCCCATGTTGATGTCTTAGAATCGCTTGCTTTGTACAACCAATAGTCCATTGGTCTGTTTGGTCAGTTATAGCATTCTAAGGTCTATTGTTTCTGTACAGACCGTTGCTATGAAAAACAGACTGTTGCTATGGACACAGCACTGATCATAGACTAAAGGAGCAATAAAACAAATTTTAAATGCTTAAAATCATTTCTAAATTTATATTTTGTGTCAAATTTTGTGGGGCAAGTAACCATGTACAGTGAGGATGATTCACTGACGCTTCACCTCAGGGTCCTGCATCACCCTGTTGGGGTTTGTTTTGCAATAATGACCTGCTCACTGTAGATTGAGCATCAGCAAAGACATGATTGATTTACATCAAATATAATTTCTTTGACACTGACATAAAAATTCAGAGAAACAGTTATCAGTTACAGCAGACTACCAACTTACACCAATTCCTGTCCTCATTTAGCCTCGCATTACAAATGATTTCTAGTGTTTCATGCAGTAAGGTGTACAGATTTTAAATTTGAGGAAAAGATTTAAAACGCTGAGTTCAGATATTGATCCGAATCAGGACAAAAAAGTGGGTTTTGTGCATCACTACCTGTAAGTGCAGTTGTATAAATATTTATGATACATTAATAATTGATTCATAAGTGACTTCATTATTTTATGCAATAAATAAATAAGTGAATAATTCATTTGATGTATGGTTCAAATTCAAATCTGATGTGTAACAGGTTAAAAATGAACATAGGCAACTGAAAATGTTATAACGACATGTATTTCTTCTTCAGAACTAATGTTCCCTGTAGTACCACTAGGACTGAATTAATTAAGAGACTGTATAGAATCCAAGCAGACGTCTCACAAGGCTCTGCTATTAAAGGTTATATCGATGTCTGAAGCCAAAGCAGATGATAAAAGACTTTAAAAGACTTTCAAGGACCAAAAAAACTCTTTTCCTGACCAACAGGCAAGAAGATATTGTGAGGACTTGTGAAGTGTAAAATTCATGTCAGTTTCATGTTGTTGCTGAGCATAATGTGCATTTTCATTTGTTTTAATTCTATGTAAAAAAAAAAAAAAAATTATGAAAGCTATGTTTATTCACAAATATAGTGACTAAGGCGAGGATGCATCAGAGAAACAAGACCTGCCCAAGCAATAAACACCTGGTACAAAGAACGGACCTGTCTGTGTTGTTGTGATGAGAGCTACACTACATATTTCATGTGTCACTCATGAATCTGACGCTTTAAAACTTCACAAACAATACCAACTGATGCTGATGATAAAACTAGGTTGAGGGAACTAAAGACAGCATAAAGGAGAAAGCCAGAATTGCAGAGGAGCCAGACTACTCATGATTGATTCAGGCAATGTTTTAAATCCCATTACGCCACCATAACACACCACATAACCATTGGTATTACATCAGATGCAGCTACACTTCTCTCACATCCACCCTGAAGTGGTACAAAGAATCTTGCTGTTGTGTTGTGAGTACGTATCTTGTTTTCTGCTTCTCGCTTGCAAAATAGATCTTGATCTCAATGAAAATTCCTGCATTAATAAAGCGTAACCATCTAACTAATTGACTAACCCTGAAGTCCATCCATTTCTGGTGTTGCAATATCCTCATAAACAACAGCAACACCCTCTGTTTTGGCCATGCTGCTCTTCCTATTAGTGTCATGAAAAACATTAGCCTGGCATTGCTAGACTAATTCACAAATGGGAATTATCTGCCAGAGCAAAAGAAAACATGAGCTCGGCAGATGCATCTGGTTGCCAGGTTAGAAAGACATTAGACCCAAGTATTGTATAGATATGAATACATTAGGATTAATATGATCTGTTGATAAATGTATAAACAAAGCAATTTTTCTCTGTTTTAGCATAATAAATTGGATATTTTGGGATAGAGTCTGACTAAACAAGCACTTTGAAGATGTCATTCTGGTACTTCTGATGGGGTCCTTGTTTCCTGACATTTGTTAGTTTAAATTCAATAGATGAATCGATTCTTTATTAGATAAATATAATCAACTAAAGTGCTTTAAGACTACTGCATTGTCCCTGACAGCTGAACCTGCTGCTGCCGGGTTCACCCTTCCCCCAACATTTTGCTTCAGTAGAAACCAAATTAGAGTGATGCCAAACCACTGACACACTGCTCTGTGGCCTCATTCCATTTTCCCAAAATGTGCCCACGCGCACGTCCCTGATTTAGACGCACGAAGTCATAGCCTGAGTGAGCCGCAACGATAACCTCAATCCTCTAACCTGGACTCCAATTTGCAGTCTATCCTGAGCAGGCAGAGGAGGAGGAGGGAGTCAGGAAGCCAACAGTGACATACTACCAGAACATCAACCCACACACACACTCACACACATGCTGCTCTCTGGAACTGTTGTGTAACCAGCAGCCAAAGATGAATCGAGGAGAAGAGAGGTTTGACTGTTTAGACTTCTAATCCAGATTAGCACAGATTACAGTTAGCACCAGAAGTGTAAACTGCAGCAACACACACTCTCTCTGCTTCTGCTGCTCATATACAGCATATGCTCCTATACATCCATCCTAGAGCTGCAAAGATAAGTCGATTAAGCAGAAAACAGTTGCCATTGCCATGTTATTTTGATAATCTATTAATCATTTCAGTCATTTTTCAAGCAAAAATGCGTTTGCTGCTTCTTAAATGTATTTTACATATGAAGAGTCTTTGGGTTTTGGACTGTTGGATGGACAAAAGAAACTATTTAAAGACGTCAATTTGGGCTGTGGGAAATTGTAACAAGCATTTTTCCTAATTTTTTGACTAGGGCTGTGATTAAATTTCATTGTCTCTTGATTATTTTCTTGATTAGTCAAAATAGTTGTTTAGTCTATAAAATGTTCGGAAATGGTGAAAAACAACCCAAAGATATATGCCATAAAGGAGTAAAGACGGCACACTATCCACATTTAAGAAGCTGAAATCAGAAATTTTCAACTGTTCAATTGAATCAATTACCAAAATGGCCATTAATTTAATAATTGATTCATAATCAATTAATCATTGCAGCTCAGACTAAAGAATTCATCATTAGTTGCATTCCTAATCCATCCACAATAAAACACACTTAATCTGAGGCAAACGTATTTTCTTTGTCAGCACTGGACCACAAACTCTTAATAATCTGAGAGTCTAAATACTTTTGTGGCATCTAAACTTGTAACACAAAACATTTGAGTCCTTGTGGTCTTCTTCTGTCTTTGTCTGCTGTCTCTCTGGAGACATTTATGGTTTATTTATATTTCTTTATGTACAGTTTTGGTGCATATGTATGTACCGTATGTATGAGAGGAATACACACACACACATATTCACACACACATACACGCCCACACAGTGCAACTGCAGCTATGAAAACAGCCTATTGTTTTTTGTTATATAAGTGATGACCAGATGTTTCCCATTGGCATCTCTTTCTTTTTCTTGTCTTTCATCATTCTGTTGTCGCACACACACACACACACACACACACACACACACACACACACACACACACACGCTGGCATATGTCATGTTTATTAAGGTTTGAGTCCAGGTCTTTGAAACATTTACAGCATGGTCATGCATAATTTACTGACTGAGGAGAGTACTGTATTGAGAGAGAGCAGGACAACTGAGTTTTGTGTAGGTAGTGTGTGTGTGTGTGGGATGCAGGACACAGACAGTGGTTCGGGGGTGGAGGTGGATAACGATTGGTTACGTGTAAAATGCTGAAACTGAAATACAGCAATTAGACATAGCGTGAGCGTACGTGTTTTGGATAGAAAACTAACATTTAAGCAGAGGAGAAAAGATTGTCAGATTGTGTGTGTTAAAAAGACAGACAGGGTGTATACATGTGTGCTAAGTGAGCATTCATGTCTCCTACAAAAACCAAGCCAAAGGCCTTGGGGGTATTTCAGCGCCAGCAACAGTAATTTGAGCCTCCCTCGCTCCCTCTCGGTCCTCATGGCAGACTGCTCAGCTCAGCCTGGGTGAATGGCAGCAGCAGCTACCATTTAAACCCTGAGGTGAGCCTGTGTATGTGTGGGGGACAGAGGAGAAGCAGAAGGAGGCCAAAGTAGCCTTGACTATTGGAAAAAGATGGAAAGAATGAGAGGCTAGAAAAACAGAAAGCGAAAGAACAGAAACATGTGCTGCAAATCAAGTTAGTGGTGCAATTTCTAATGAGCGCAGCATGCGCTATGATGCATTAAAGTGACAAATGCCAGGATTTTGCAGGCCCAGGCTAAAAGTGATAATAATATGAGGCCATGCTGCCACAACTGGCACAAGTAGTTTATGTTTCTTCTGTGCTGAACCTAAGTTTGCTTCTTAGGAATCACTATCACCATTTGAGTCTAGGGTTGGGTATCGTTTGGGTTTTTGTTTTTCTGCTAAAACAATACATTTAAATCATTTGAGTGTTACTAAACCATGCCTGAACTCAGACTTTGAGAAAATTGTGGCTGTGGCTCAGGAGGTAGGGTGGGTTGTCCAATAATCAGAAGCGGTTCCCAGTCCACAGATTGAAGTGTCCTTGGGCAAGATACCAAACCTCAAATTGCCCTCGATGATTGCTCCGTCGGTGTGTGATTGTGTGAGTGAATAGGTGAATGTGACGAGTAGTTGTAAAAGTGCCTTGAGTAGTCAATAAACTAGAAAAGCGCTAAATAAATGCAAGTCCATTTACCATTTGCTGCACTTCAGTGAGTGAGACACAGCTACACTTACAGATTGCAGATTACAGATAAAGGTAGCTAGAAGCTAACAGTCAGCTACCTGCTGCCATCAGAACAAGTGTAATGTAAACTAGCAAAGGCACATGGAATCATACTTCTGTTTTAGAACGCCAGAGGGCAATATTCAACGATGCAGGCATTTAAGCAAAACCAAAATGAGGCACCGAAATCTGTGTTGTGATTCGGTCCAGTAGATGTCAGAAACGCTGTCATATTGGCACCGTGTTTCAGTGCCCAAGAGTATTCGAGTCATGGAGAATCTGTTTTCCAGAGAAATAATAAACATCTAGTCAATAAGAAAGCCATTTAATAATAGCTGACGTTACTTTAAAGACAGAATCACCAAAGACTCGTCTAATCTGACACAGACATCAGAGGTGATATGTTTACTTCCTGTTTTTTTAATACACAAGAAATAAAAGATGCGTTATTGAAAATATAAAATAGAGAGGGCAGTTTTATTAAAAACATTTTAACTGTGAAGGAAAGAATCCAAATGGTTGGAGGAGTTTTTGAGGAGTCTAGAAATACCTTCAGAACAAAACAGATGTTATTAAATGACCTGCCAGCCTTCTGGGTTTTTCAAAGATTGCTGGGTATTTGTTTTTCAGGAAAACCTAAGCTTAGCTCAGTGACTCAAATGTAATGTTGATGTATGAGAAGCAATAGTCCTCTATGAGGGGGGTCATCACAGCATTCTGACCATCTGGTGTGTCCTCCTAAATGCATATATTCACGTAAAGAAGTGGGGGCCCTTCTCTTCTTTACATGAACTGTACTGCATGTATGAGAGGCACAAACCAGCGCTAAGTGGTCCACGATGAACCATCTATGTGCTTCCAGTAAAGCCAGTTAATGGAGATTTAGAGTTAAGAGTTTGCACAGAGCACTGAGAGAGGCTGGTGTTTTAATTTGTGGTGTTGCAGAAGCATTAGCCTTGTTGTTATAATGTTATCATGTGCTGTAGGCACTTTGCACACTAATGGCCATGTGACACATAAAGAAGAATAGAAGACAACAAAGAGGAAAAAAAACTGAGAAAGAAGAGTGAAAGGCAGAGAGATAAAGTCATAATCCAGATTGAGGATGAGTTTAATCTGGATCAAAGTAATT
>JAJHUR010119801.1:0-19448 GCA_027495735.1 Lutjanus campechanus
CAAGACAGGGAGGGGAAGATAGAGAGCCAGATGTCAGTGCTTCTGTGCAGTGAGGTTGGGGGCTGCTTTAGGGACTCAAGTAAGCTCTGTCCTCCAAAGTTAGGAAGTAATAAGTATGCACAATGTTAATAACTATAACACAACTGAAATATGTTTACATGATTACAGAGCCTCAGCTGACATGTTTTTTTGTCTCTTAATTTATGTCTCATACATGAAGAGGTACTCACAGCTGACTCTTAATGGTGACTACAGACCACGGCACCAGAGAGTGTAAAATGTAAAAAAGAGCCCTGTACCTCTGTAGTTGATGCGTCCGTCTCCGTCAGTGTCAACAGCCTGGATCATGGCCTCTGCTTCCTCATCAGAGAGAGGAGCTGATGGGGTTGCAGTCGGTACAGTCGACAGAATGTACCTGTGAAAAGAGAAATCTTTATGAGCTTTAATGTTTGTTTTCTACTCGGTTTTGTTATTTATCTTTGGTTGGATGTTTGGTTTCATAGTCTGAGTGGCTAACGCTGCTTTTTGAGGATGTAACCGATGTGACTCTTGATTTTATAGTGTTCCTATTATGTATCTTCAGAGTCTTCAGTCTTTTACTGTAACAGTTTTGTAAATGAGAGTTGGGCTCGCACTTGATCTCGTTCCACTCGATGTAGCCGCTGCCGTCTTTGTCGAGCATCATGAAGGCCTTCTTGATGGCCTCTTCTCTTTGCTCTGAGGTCTTGAACTGCCTCATGTACTCCAGAAACCTGCTGTAGTTGAAGTTTCCTGCAGAGTCAAAAAAAGACGTGGAAATCATCACCGTGACTCACAAGTGAGCACCTCTTCATTCATCCTACACCTGTGACTTTTAAAGGTGGGTGAGTCATTCTGGAGAAAGACAATTGATATTCGAACACAGCAGCCAAACACAGCCCTCGCTTAGGTGCTTCTTCAGTAACTCCACCCCTTGAATTCATGAACACCATTGCTATGGAAACAACAGTAACAACTGAGCAATATGGCGGAAGTTACTGGCAGCAGTGACCCAGGCAGGAGTTCTTTACCAGTGAGAGGAGAGCTCGGAGTTTCTTTTTTAAACTTTTGGGTTTAAAAAGCAGATTTATCTTCACTCTTGCTTCTCAGCCTGCCTGCAGCAGTGACCCACGTACGAGCCAATAGTGCTCGGCTGTTTATAGTAAACTAATTAGTCTCTCCATCCATGCTGACTGCTGACTGGAGTGTACTGGATTAGAAGAGCACACCGCACCTTTAATTAATGACTGTCATCTCAAATGCACACACACACATAGTGTCACCCTGCATCTTCATCCCCCGTGGCATGCGGTCAATGTCCTGCTCTGTGAGTGAAGCGCCCATGGCCACAGCCACCTTGTTCACCTGCGGCCGGAAGTCGTCCTCCATGATCTACAGGTGTGTCCTGAGCTGGAGATCAGGAGGAGAATAAACAGACAGTTCAACACTTTCTCAGTTAATGAAACTAGAACCCACTTGGTCGTCATCGCCGTATATAGTTGCCTTGTTAAAATGCTAAAATAATATCTGTATCTGACATCTAAAGGAATTTAAAGAATATACAAATAAAATTAAAGTAACATTATTAGATACCACAGCAGTAATGTGATTAATTTAAGCTGTGCTTTTATTTGACATATGGGCGTTAATATTATGACTCTTTTGTCCTCATTTTCTTTCCTAGCTGGTCTTAATAAATAAAACAATAATAAATAAAACATGGAAATTAATTAAATTAGTTAATAAAACATGGAGAAGAGACAAAGTGTAAATAGATGTTTGATTCTCTGCTTGAACACATTTTGAGTCGACTGTATGTTGTCGATATAACCTGATTTAGATGTTATGCTGAAAAAATCCACAAGATGTCGCTGTGTTTTTACACATCAGGTCCTCTCAGTGCGCCATCATCCAGGAAGTTGGCAACAATGAAGTCACTCCAGACTTTGGGTCACTCAGTTTGGTGGGATTTTTAAAGGTAAGAACATCTTTTTTTTTTTAACATATTATAGTTTCAGAGGTTTTACTGAAAAGAATTCTGCAACTTGATACAATCAAAAAAAGTTATGAGGGTCAAATAATGTTCAGAAACAAACTCTAACAAACAGTTTTCTTTGTCATTTCATAGTTAAGGTAGTGAAGTTAAAGTTAAAATGTAATTAAATTATTAACTATTTGCTGTGAAATTAAAAAAAACTTACGATCATTCAATAATTTCACAATTGGGATTTTTTAACTCTAAAAACAGTTCAACTGTCATTTAGTGGAAAACGTAAAGATAATAAAATAACACTTTTTATTAAAAAAAAGAACATGTTGTTAATGTCACATATTTAAACTAATTCTATTATATATTTAATTAACATATATCATAATGATTTTTAATTCCATTATTGAGATGTTTTCAAAGTACTGTAAATATTAAATATCTGGAAACCAGTGACCACACAGAAGAGCAAATTTGATTTATTTCTTCAAAAAGTTTGCTTTTTATTGACTTTTTCCACATGTTGTGCTTTTTTTTTTGGTATTTGTAAATGTATTTGAATGCTTTTACTATGAAACCATGTCTCAATTGTTTGATAAAGACATAAAAGTTGTTAGTTTAGTTTATTATTTTGACATTTTATGGATCAAACAACTAATCGATTTGTGTAAAAATGATTACCTACGTCCCTGCACGCCACCTGTTGTCATATGTTTGGACCTATTTTTCAATTGACAAGACTGTGACAAGATCAATTAAACAATTAATCATTCTGAGACATTTGAGGGTGTCATCTTGAACTTTGATCAACATTTTTCACCATTTTCTGACAGTTCGTGGACCAAACAACTAATCAGTTGATCGAGAAAATTATGGTTACTTGCTGCTTTAAAAACACTATATTAGACTAAACAGTTTGATTATATTTTATATTGAGTTAATCCAAAAGAAACACAAAGTCATCAAGTTTCATCACTTTAATATTATGATACTTGGATTACTGACTAATTAGTAACTGTATCAGAATACATGTTAAAAACCAAACCTGCGTATGAGTAGTTAAGACCTACAAATATAATAAATTGACTTTTGAATCCCATTCTGACTTTACCTCGAAAGAGATCCAACAAAGACTTTATTTCTTGAGAAAAATTAACTCCTTTAATGTTTTAACTTAGATGATGACTCTTTTATTTAGCTGGTGACCCAAATAAAACCTCCTGTGACCCACCTGTGGGTCACGACCCAGTGTTTGAGTACCCGACCGTCACCCCGCAATGATCCCTGTTGACATCCACTTGATCTCTTCGTTTTGACTGACTCTCCAACAAGCGTCTGCTCTTCTCTGCAGACTTGGAGGCTTGTTAATCACGGCTGGCACCACACGTTGCCCCACTCCAGATCAATACAAACTCAATTACAGGGTTAAGTGATTAGTCACAGCTGGGTTACTCACACTGGGGTAGGTCACGGATATTTTGGGTCACCCGGCTTAGTAATGTCTGTCAGCGCTGATCTCAGAGGACACGTCACGTCAGTGTGAGAGCACCACAGACAGAAATGGGGGGTGTTTTTGAGGGACTTAGTTGTGTAAACAGAATGCAGAATGCAGCAGAGGCTGAAAACAACCAGTGAAACTACTCAACATAAAGCAGAGTATTGCTGCGTTTCCGCTGGTTATTTCATCATTCCCACCCCCCACCACAAAAAAAAAATTCACACCATCATTTGCACTTCAAGAACTCTCTTATCAAGATGGATGTGTGCTTTTTCTCATCGGCCAGAGGTTACAAAGAAACATTGTAGATCAAACAAGACCATTCTGCTCTCAAGTCTACAAGTTCTGATGAGAAAAAAAAATACAGAAATTGAACCACAGCTTGTTTACAACTTTGACAAATTAGCACCATGACAGCAAAAGAGGAAATGAGATGAAAATATTGGAAATCATTACCAGTTACAGACCAATCACAAGCTCTGTCCCATTTTCCCTGTCCAGTACTCACCAGATTCAAGGTTTCCTGGTACAGCGGACCCTCCCCCTCTGTCCGTCTCTTATATACAGGAAGGATGGAGCCACCAGTGGCCTTGCACCTGTCTTGCTCTCCCCCGTGGAGCCATCCTCCATTAAAGCCTTGGCTCCTATACTGCTGCAGACTGGACACATCTCTCCAGATGTACTGGGACAGGACTCCACATTAGGCCTGTTGATGGGGTTGAATTGGAGGACAGCCACGTTTTAGCGGGGTTGAACCTCGGGCCAGCTCTGGCACGATGCTTCAAAAGTTTATCAGTGATATTTCTGCAGTGGAAACTGTTGTCGCACATTATACGAGCCATTCCTGAATCCATTAGTGCTGCAAGATTTCATAAATAACTGGTGACAGCTATAGCACAGCAACTTCACTGAACAGCCACCTCACCAATAGCTGTTATTTTTATTTACTTTTGAGGCACGGAGACACATGAGGTGCAGTGTTTTCACACGTTTTTCCTCCAGCCAGCCATCGTCATTTTAATAAAGGATCTTTGGCTTCTTCTCTCAAGGTTAGCTGTCAAGTAAATGGCTCAAAGCTTTGTTGGAGACTGAAATCCCAGCCTGAGCCAGCTGGGAGTCAGACAGCCTGAGTCATTTTTGTCCATCCATTGACTCTATATTTATATCTATATCTATGGCTCTAGTGATGTCAGTGTCTGTCTGTTGGTTAGTCCGTCCACCACTTTGGTAATTTGACACGCCAGATGGTTTGTTGCACAGAACCATTTGGAAAGTCGTCCTTAGAAACTGTTTCAAAAAACACTTTGCAGGTGATTGGACGAACCATCTGCCTGTCGCGTCTAACACAGGCTTTATTTCTTGGGAAAGAATAGAGAATAAGTTGCCCCTTTGTCGTGAACTTGCATAAATCTCTTGCATAAACTAATATTCATCGGTTTTCTTTCATTAATTTGTTTTTTCCCTGCGCCTAGAAGAAAATTGACACGGCAGATTTTACAAAATGCATGCCCCTTTCTTTTAAAACTGTCCTTAAAAATGGGAATTCTTCTAAGCGAGTCTGGTTTGGTGTTGCTGTGTTGTTGTCCAGGTGGAAACTTTTATACCTTGAGTACATTTCAGAGCCTGTACTGTTACCGCAGTAAAGAATTGAATCGCTGCTTCTACTTTTACTAGAACCTTTTTTACACAAGTGTCTGTACTTCTGCTTGAGTACAGAATGTGTGGACTGGTGCCACCACCTCTGTCTTTGGACATATGGGTAGTACTGTGCATGTTCAGTTTGTAGTAGACTGTTCTTAAAGCCTGAGACAATAATCGTACCTGACCCTTAACATCTGTAGCCTTCAAAGGTGAGGATGCAGAGGCCGAGAACCTCAGCTGTTCTAACACAGCATTACCGCTTTGATCAGAAATCCCCGTCGCAGTGATAAATCATGTCGGTACGACGGGTTCAGCTCCCTGCCAGCACCACGACAGGCAGGTAATCAGGTTTGTTCCCCGTTCGCCACACACTCACACACAAGTGCTGCAGGGCAGATAGCTGGCAGACAGAACCGAGGCTCTGCAGAGAAAGTCTTGTGCTACACAGTTATATAACTCAGCTGTGTGCGCTACATGTGTGTGTTAAATAACGTATGAGCAGTGAAACACTTCTGGGCGATTGTGTATAGATCAGTGATCACAGCAGAGCAGACGATGCCTACAGTGCAACACGACCCACGAAGCTGGGCTTGATATTTGTGAGAATTCCTTCTCTAGTTTCTCTGTGCAAATGTGTTCTTTGGAGGAATTATTTATAGAAGAACAAATGTCTGCAGGCCTGTTAAAGCCTCAGATCCTCTGAGGTTGATTCCTGCTGTGTATTGATCCGGAGTATCTGAAATCAGAATTCCTCCCCGGCCAGGCTGCCTGAGCGCATCTCAACTGCTGCAGTCCATCTTGACTTCTATCAGAGAAATCCAGAGCTGCAGTAGTGTTTAAATATATATTTTAAAGGTTGTTTGTCTGGAGGTAATGTTACTGCAGTAAGTCAGCGTTAGTCAGCCGGACATGCTAATGTTCACAGCTTACGTTAGAGTAGATGAAGACAAAGTGTAATACATCCCCCACATGTTTGCTCTTGTGTTTTATGTTTTTAAAAGACATGTAGAGAAATGCAAAGCCTGACAGGCCTGTGGTGTCCTAGTTATGATTGCTAATCTATGATTGAAGAGTTGCTGTTCACAGAAGAAGCTTAACAAAGGCTCAGTTGTTTGCATTGGCCTGCTGCATGCAGTACGTACTTTAAGCAAAAAGAGCAGGAACAGGAATTTTCCCTCTCCAACAGGTAAAATGATTTTGTCTGGTTGAGGCTTATGTGTTTTGTTCCTTTCATGCTTTGTGTGCCCTGAGGATGGAGACAGGAAACAGGATTTTATTGACGGAAGCTGGCATCCATCTGAAAATCTCATCAAATAAAACAGAAACGATCATCACAGCTGCACACAACTGTGAAGCGAGCCTTTAAGCTTCCAGTTTGTGTTTGTTTACAGCATGCTGGCGTATGACCCCAGACGTTAACATCAAGTGAACTGCGTTTGTTTCAGGACACTTGTATCGAGCGATGGTTTGCTGGGACACAGTTCACTGAATCTTTCAAGTAAAAATGACTCTGACGCTATTGATCTGAAGGGTCGATTCTCTTTTGGACTGCTGACCGATAATACAGTGTGACTGTTATACTTCACTGGAGGACAGAGAATTAAAAACCCCAATCTTTCCATTCCTGTCAGTCTCATCGCCTTTTAAAAAAACATCTTTGGCATGAAGAAAAGTGTAATTAATCCCATTAAGATCCCTGAATTGGGTGTTGAAGGACTCGTCCAACAAGCCCTGGAGCCTAATTGAAATTGACTCCATAAAGACCCATTCAGCTGAGACGTCACATTTAACACACATACATTAGCATGGTGGATTAGCACACCAGAGTTTTACAGACGATGTGTGAACACTGAGGGCCGTACGCTGCCACAGTGTGTGTAACGTCACTGCACTCCACTGTGTGAAAAGAATCAGGCATTCATTTCATTTTTATTGCTGCAAAAGACATCGAGGGGCATCGAGACTCAAACACTGATGAGTAGGGCTGTCCCCTGAAAGTTATCGGTCGGAAGAACACTTTAATGAGGAATTATATATAAGGAGACTCATAAATATATATAAAACGGTGCACTTATTTAAAAACAGTCCTCCTGCCTGTTTCATTGCTCTCACCAAACTAACTAACTGTCATTTTAACATCATCATAGTGAGCTTCATTCAAACACAACAGAACTCACCAAAAATATCTTGGTTCGTCTTTCCACTGTTCCCACAATCGCCAACTCTGGCTCAGTCAAAATAAACCCTTAATTCATTGCCTGAAGGAACGCGGAGCATGAATGGCAGGTGATGCTGGACAGCAGCAGCAGGAGAGAAGCTCTGCAGTTGTTCTGATTTTATAACTAACCTATAGAACTATAAAAGTGTGAGAAAAAATATTTACTTTTTCTGATTGTGTGAAAATCTGATGTTTTCACGTCACAGATGACAAAGAAAAGCATTAAAACATGACCGTTATTAGAAAAACACACTCATGTTGGCTGATATAGGAATTTAATGCGGTGCACTGAAAAAAAAGAGAAAGAACAAATCGTTTAATATTCGTATTGAACGGTCAAGTTTCAATTGACTGAAAAAGTGGGACAGCCCGACTAATGTGACGGGAGTTCCCAACCTGATAAACGAAACATGTTTGTCAAAAACTTAAAATCAGGCAGTTAATTATTATTTTCTATGTTGCTTTAGATTACATTAGATCAGGGTTTCTCAAACTTTTTCACTGTGGAACATATTGAGCTCTCCAAGTACCACCATTATAACTAATGTTAAAATATAGTAGTGTAGGCCTACTCTGTTGAGCTAAGGACAGTTTATAAAACTAAATTATTTTAAGTTACATTAAATTAAATGATCTCATTGTATGTATTCGTACAGTTACTTTATTTTGTTTTCAAATATTTATGACATTTCTCCAGGTACCACTAGAGAGAGTTTGAGTACCACCGGGGGTACATGTACCACGGTTTGAGAACAGAGGCATTAATATTGTACAGGGGTACCTGATAAAGTGGCCAGTAAGTGTATGTGACATGTGGCAAGTGTGTAGTTGTGCAAAGCAAAGGGTCACAAGCACTGACTGTATATGAAGACGGAATTGCAATGCAATGAAATTTAGCTCAGTTCTCCTCTGGGTAAGATGTCCCCAAAACTGGGTTAAATAAAACCAGAATTGTTAGCATAACTGGGAACTAGTTTGGGTCATTTGGGTTAACTTGCCCTTTTAACTTCAAATCATTTATATTTCCATTACCGCTCATCCGTTGTGTCTAAATGTGGTTGCAGCCAATTCATTGGTTCCATTTCTACAATATAAAAATGAGTCTGAAAACCTGCCTGAGTTGTTGAATTTCACATATTCCCTGGTGAATAATTTACACAAACTACAGCTATTTCATTTAAATAACATATTGGACACATTTTCTTGTTTTTATTTTATTTATATTTATATTCTTATGTTTTGTTTTTTTAAATTTATTTCTTAATAAAGTTTTCTATTGTTTCAGTGTTCTCTTTTTATTATTCATTATTTATTTACAGCCACATAAATGGACAATATTTTAAAATACTAAAATTTGTGCAAACAAGATGTTCACTGTGAGGCATTACACCATCAGAATCAGAAGAGAATCGGATTTATTGCCAAGTATGATTTCATGAACAAGGAATTTGCTTTGATGGTTTTTTAAGTAACAATAAACATAGTAAATATGAAAATATGAAGGTAAAAAGCAAGTACTGGAGGTCAAGAAGCATAAATTTAAGTATTTTAAAGTATTGTCCATTTATGTGGCTGAAAATGTCTTCATTACTTTTAAATTAAGATATAACAGAATCTTTTTTATTGTTGAAACAGGATGTTGAGGTGGAATGAAATGCAGCGAAGCATCATTCAGAAGTGTCAACCAATAGACCGTCGGTTTAGGTGAGAGAGGCTGTTTGATTGGACAGAGGGGCAGAAGGGGCGGGACCCCCAAATTACCAGGAAGTGACACTTTCCAGGAGTTTTCATTTCACATCACATGTTGCAGTAGACTTTGCTGTTTGATTTTGAGGAGGCAGTAATGCCACTTAAAGGATGCCAACAGCTGTAAAGCACCAAAGAAGAAGAATGACTGGAAGGTGAGGAAAAATACATTCCAGTATATAAACACAATATATTGTGGTGTGGTTTGCAAAATGGTTCACAGTGATGCAAAGAATATGGAATTTGTAGTAAATGGGCAAAACAAGTTATTTTATTTTGAAGTAATTAGTTGCAGCGTTACAGGTTACAATCGTCCCTGAGGTTAGTTTTCATAGTCACAGTTTAATTTCTTTGTTGGGAGGAGAAACAGGCTGTGGGGCAGCCAGCAGGGGTCTCAGCTTGTAAACAAGCAAAATTAGTTTTTCCAAATATAATTCAGCAAATTAACAGTCTGCTGTTTCCAGAAGCAACATAACGAGTCTGTTGTTAGAATCGCTGTGACAGACCCATTTTAAAGGACGGGGACTTTATCTGTGTCCCTGCAGTCAGAGTACAATCTGCAGCTCCTCTGCATCCCTGCAGAGTGTGCTACTGTATAATCACTTTGTTTACCCAGTGGACATTGTCTCTGCCTGCAGGATTCAGAGGTAACAGCAGCCATACAGATTCACACACAAACAAACATTTAGATTACTCTTCCTGTCTGCCTTCATATCGTTTGCTCATGCAGGCGGGGGATTCCAACAAATCTCAGGTCTTTTCTCGACATGTGAAGGTCTCGTCTCCTCTGCAGTCAAACCACAGCACACAGCCAAAACAAAGTACTTCATCTTATTGTTTCAGTGTGTCAGATTCTTGAACTATATGAGCCAATTTCCAGGCTCTGCTCAGAGGAAGACAGTAGTGTGTCCATTTAGCAGACCGCTCTGAATGTGAACATTATGAGAGGTTAGAGTTGAGGGATTGATTGTGATGATTAAAATACACAATAATGCCTCATTTTCATTGATATCAACATAAAATCATAACAATTAAATGTTCTTAACTCATAAACAGGAGAGGAAACAATTTAGATCAGCCGTAGAAACTTGATCACCAGAATGTTTTTCTTGCCTCTCAGGGCTTTTGTACTTTACAGTCTTTGAAACTGTATCCTAAATGTCAGCTTCATGGGAAACATTAAACACAGCATTGTTTCCAAATTGACCACAAAGCAGTTTTAATTGTATCCAGCACTATTCTGACAGGGTTTCACAGAGCCAAGCGATAGTAATGTGCAGTCAACAGAATAAAAGCCGATTTCTAAACTGACATTAAGGCGTTGGAGTTACAGGCTTGGTGGTGTGGATCCAGGCTGAGCTGCTGGCTCAGACGGAGGCTGATGCTTTCTTTACGAGCCCCACAGTGAAACCAGAGAGGAGGAGCTCAGCATGTGCAGCTGCCTGGTTGCAGAGTGACCGAGTCTCCGGAGGGAGCTGTTAGAACTGGGCCCGAAGCCTGCTGCTGGGCCCCTGCTCTCCTCTATCATCCCCCCGCCCCCGGGACAGCTCTGAGTTGTGGGGTGAGGATGGAGATGGACAGGGTGTCTGGGTTTAAATTCCTCCAGTGTAATTCCATTTCAGCTTTCCTCGACATAAAATGGACTGATATGCAGGAAAGTCTGCGTGGGAGCAGGTGTAATTAGCTTTGTGCGTGAACTGAATTGGCTGATAAAAAAAAAAATTAAAAGTAGAGCGATAAACTCTAGTTAACCTGATGCTCATCTCATTTGATGGAAGATGTGAAGTGACTGGAAAGCACAATCCGCTCTGCTGCCGTTTCACCCCAGAAATCCATCTTATCCTCTCCCTTCTGTTTCCAGGGAAACGGCAGACATGCAACACAATGTATCAGAGAGTAGAATATGACGTGACGAGACAGTGAAACAAGAGGAGGAGGAGGAGGAGGTGGAGGAGGAAGAGTGAAAAAGTGAAAAGATTTAGAAGGAATATTCCTGTCAGAAAAAAAATCAAATGTCCAAAAATAGGAACTCAAAACTGCGTCCTTTCACCATCTTCCTCCTCTCTGAGCTCTTCATCACTCCATCAGAAAGTAAATGGGACTGAAATGGAATCAAAGACAAAGATGACAAGCCACACTTCATCCTCTCCTCTATTTCCTCTGCTTTCACTGTCTTCACAGGTAGATGAGAGGAAAATCACATTTAGTGATGCACAAAAGGCCGATCAGGTTGCAGATCTAAGTCTTGTCATTACTGATGATTTAGTGTCTCTGTTGGCTTCCTCTTCTGCTGCAGATATGTTTCTGTCAGCAAGTGGCTCTACCTCCAGTGTGACCAACCAGTCAAAACACCTCTTCTGTCTCCCTCTGTATTCTGGCATATAGTGTGATATTGTTAAAGATATAAGTTAGCTGTTCAAATATGACATTTTAACAAAACTGAAAAGTCACATTGCAGGAATATCATTTTATAAAGTGCAGGAAACGTCATGCAGAGGATATTGAACGGACATTACAAAAATACCATAGAATACCTGTTGCATTGTGACATTTCTTACAGTTGATTCGTTCAGTTTTTCAGTGTCTGAGCCTGTCAGAGGCAAAAACAAACACTTTTAAGTGGACTTGCTTTGACAGTGAATCTTAACACAGATGCAGCATTTTGAAATGTAATCAGGGAAAAACATGAAGAAAATAATGAAATAAATCTATGTTGTTATAGACTGCATAAGAGCAGTAATGTAAGAGGCACACAGAAAGTTTTTGGTGATTAGAGAGTCAGCTGTGAGCGAGTATTTTCATGAGATGGCAAAACCAAACAGTCTAAAAATGCAGCTTCTTCTCTCAGCGAAAATGTTTTATTATAATTTGTATGACTGCAGGGACCTCAGCCTGAAGTGGAGCTGAGCTGGATGGATCTGACCTGGACCAGGACTCGTGATGAGCTCACTGGACTGGACTCTGGAGCTGCTCTGATGAACTGTGCTGGTGGAGGGATGGAGGTAAACACCGACACACACATGGAAACTGAAACAGAGAGGTGGAAGGAGCACAGAAAAGAACAGTGTTGAATTGCAAAAAAAAATGTCCCCTCAACATGAAATCATTGTCAAATGGATGTGCAGAATTCAATTCAATATCTGAACTTCCAGACCGGGTCCCTTCTGGTCTATGAGCTGCCTTTTTGTGATAATTTCTGTCCCTTTATGGTTGTTCTGTGTCCCTCTGGAGGTGTTTTATGTTTCATTGAGGCAATTTGTGTCACTCGGTCAGTATCTTTGTGGTGATTTCGTGTCCCTTTGCAGCGATGTTGTGTCTCTGTGGTGATTTTGTGCTTCTTTGTGGTTGTTTCACATCTCAGTGTACAGGTAGCTGTTATTTTCTGTCTCTTTGCAGTTGTTTTAATCTCTTTGTGGTCGTATTGGGTGTCACTGTAGTTATTTTGTGTCTCTGTGGTCATTTAGCATCTCCTTGTGGTTGTCATGAGTGCGTTTGGTCTTCAGTTTGTGTCTCTTTGACCAACATCTTGCAGGTGAAGCCCAGGGTGTCTCCTGACCCTTTGGGTCCCTGGGCCTGTGTCCTGCAGCCCTGCTCAGTAATCCATCCATGCTCATGATCCAAAACAGTTGCTCACTTGAATCACCATGTTTTGCTTCGTACATTGATTATTTAAGCAGCCTTTCTGTGCTCATTCTGTGTGTCTTTGCTGTGATTTTGTGTCCCTGTGGTCATTTTGTGGTGATTTTGTGGTTGTTTTATGTCTCTCTGTACAGGTAGTTGTCATTTAGTGTCTCTTTGTTATAATCTCTTTGTGGTCTTGTTGCGTGTTGCTGTACTTATTTTATGTCTCTTTGTGCTTCTTTTGCCCATTTTTGTAGTCATTTTGTATCTCTTTGTGGTCATTTTGCATCACTTTGTGGTAATTTTTGTGTCTCTTTGAGTGACATTTTGCAGGTGAAGCCCAGGGGAACCCCTGACCCTTTGGGTCCCTGGGCCTGTGCCCTGCAGGCCTGCTCAGTAATCCATCCATGCTCATGATCCAAAACAGTTGCTCACTTGAATCACCATTTTTTGCTTCGTACATTGATTATTTAAGCTGCCTTTTTGTGGTCTTTTAGTGCCCATTTCTGGTTATTTTGCACCTCTTTGTGGTTGATTCATGCCTGACTGTACAGGTTGTGGACGTTTTCTGCCTTTTTCTAGTTGTTTTAATCTCTATATGGTCATATTGCATGTTGGTGTTGTTATTTTGTGTATTTTGTGCTTGTTTTGCCCCATTTTGTTTTGTGATCATTTTGCATACCCTGGTGTTTCTTTGTAGACAGTTTGTGTCGCTTTGAGTGACATTTTGCAGGTGAGACCCAGGTGGTCCCCAGACCCTTTGGGCCCCTGGGCCTCTGCCTGACAGGCCCTCTCAGTAATCCATCCATGATCCAAAACTATTGAATCACCATTTTTTGTTCAGTACATTGTTTCTTTAAGCCGCCTGTCTATATGTGGTCTTGGCAGCTGCTTTAAGAGAAGCTGCCAGAATGGCTTGTTCACATATAGAAAACCCATATATGTCTATCAATTATAAATGATACATTACATAACTATTCACCCATGCAACAAAGAGCAGGGTGCACAATAAGAATGCTGGAAAATCTGACAAAGACTGGATTTGTGCTTCCACAGATCTTGTTCTCCTCTTTTGGCAGCTCTGTCTGTGACATTTCTGCAGCTCTGCGTGGGCGCAGAAGAAGAATTACAATCGTAGTAAAGCGTGTAAGATGCACAAGGAAAAGTTGACTCCCTCTGCTGCCAGGAATCCAATCTGATGGGAAGAGAGGATGAGGGAGGCAGGAGAGGAGGAGGAGGAGGGATCGGGAGAGGATGAATGTTGCCGGGTGGGGGAGGGGCCTCATCCAACATGTATGAACAGTAGGATTAGAGTGGGGATAGTCCGGAGAGCCACGTCCTGCTGTGTGCCTTTTCCCTGTGTTACATCACAGTCTGTACATGGGAGATTTTTTTTAAATATCTTTTCTTATCTAACTGAGGGAGTTGAGGTGGAGGAGGCGACAGCTGCAGGCGCTGCTTCCAGGAGCATAAAACACACATACAGTAAAGTCATGACAAGAATATTTGATTGTATTTTTTTTCAGTTTCAGCCTGTAAGATGGAAATAAAACAGCAAAAATAGATCCTTCCTCCACTATCTGATCCTGCACTGTACATTTCAGTCATCTGAACATGCTCAAGCTGCACAGTAGCCTATCCACAGCCTCTCACAGCCCCCTCCCCCCTGCAGACACAGCGCAAAAAAACCGCTCCATAAATTCTATTTGGGAGCATAACCGAGCAAGATGGCGCTCTTGCTGTCAGCACCTCGGACAGCTCCCGGCAGCTCCGGCACAAAACTCAGCGTTTGACTTGCTTTGATCGATTTGAAGAGGTGTCACGTGACTGATCTCGGGCTTTCAGATGATGTGACTGCATCCAGGTGTCGCGGGAAGCTGTGCGCCAAAAAAAAAGAGAGGGAGATTCTGGATCAACTTGACTGCTATTAAACAAGACTTTATCGCCTCCTCATCCTCCTCCTCTGCAGCGACAGGAGTTCAGGAGGGGGGAAAAAACAGAAAAAAGATAAGAACCGGCCTCGGCCTGCGGTGACTTCACGCCGGGTACCTACGAGGAGAAATGGAGGGACGCGCTGAGAGCTCACCAGGAGCTGCTTCGGACAGGAGGAATGAAGCTGTGTTCAAGAAATAGTGCTGCCTAGTTTGTTGCTCTCCAAGCTCTCCTGCAGTTTTTGTCCCTCTTGGTTCTGCGACCAGCCGGTGATGAAGATGTTGGTGCTCCTGGTGGCGACGATGTCTTCAGTCGTTTTCAGCCCCGGCTTTGCGCTCAGCTCCCATTTCAGCTCAGGTGAGGCGACATTCCGCCGCTATAACACCCCTTTAATAATAAAAAAGCTCTTAATGTGCTCTTATTTGATTACACTCGTTTCAGTCCCCGCATAAACACTATTGGTTGGCGTTAAACGCCTACACTTTATCTCAAGGTCCACCTAATTCTATAAGACGAGCAGCATCCAGCATATAGAAATGATGTAATCTGCCTCATTTGCAACTGTCAGTGTGTGTGTGTGGTGTGTGTGTGTGTGTGTGTGTGTGTGTGTGTGTGTGTGTGTTTTGTGGATTACTTCAAAATCAAATATTGAAAATATTGCACCAATAGCCCAACAGTGGATTTTTTTTTTTTGGACCAATGCTGATACTGATATTAGGGAGCGATCAATTGATAAATCAGATAATATTCTTTATTTATATATGAAATCCAAGATGACATCAGTGATTTTCTAATAACTATAAATTAAAAACAAAAACAAACAAACAAACAAACAAAAAACAGAAATAGAAAGGCTGACTGTGATGTTGATCTGGCCCTGTTTGCATCTTAAAAACAGAGGATACAACCACAAAAATTTCCACAAAATGCTGATTCTGATCTTAGGGAGAAGTAAAAAAACTGACTATTGATGTATCGGATGATAAAATCAAAAATGTCATTAGGGCTCTAAAACAGTAAACTTTCACTGATATTTCTAATAACTATAAATGATTAAAAAAAAAACACAAATAGAAAAACTTGAATTAAGAAAGAGGATCAAACAGTATATACTTTAAATACTGTCTGCAGAACTAAAAACATACAAAAAACCCAATCTGCATTATGTCCAGTAAAAAAAAAAACATAGACGCAAAACCTGAATGTTAATAATTATTTTGAGCGGTATAGCAGCTTGGCCAGGCTTTTTTTCTTTAAACACCTCAAAATTCTTCAATGCAAATAAAATACATTTTACAGTTGGTCATATTAAATTGCTTATCAAAAAACATGGGGGACAGTTCAGATAATTTTTTGCGTTCATTGTAGGTACAGCAGTTTGATTTACGGAACCTAAAGTAACAGTTTCTCCAGTTTAATTTGATGCTTTGATGCTTTGATGCTTCCTGAAAGTCCAGAAGCTAAAACAGTTTAGTCACAATACTGACAAATCTTTGTTCTGGGTATATTGAGATATATATTATATATCGTGAAGTAACCTAAAAATATCAAGATATTCTTTATAAGCCACATCAACCAAACCCAGTGTTACTACCATCCCCAGTCTCCCCTACTGGCACAAACTACAGGTGTAACATGGGCGGTGTTGTTTTGTGTGTGTGTGTGTGTGTGTGTGTGTGTCCATCCATTACTACTCAACCCTGCAAGTCACTCCTAGAAATAAAGGTTCTAAGTAGAACCATAAAGGGTTCTTAAGGGAAAACCATTTTTGCTTCCTGGTAAAACCTTTATAAAGGTTCCACTTAGGACCTTTTCAGGGGTCCCTACTGACAACCCAACATAAATGGTTCTACCCAGATCCATCTTTCAAAGGACTAATGCTGCTAACAGGACCCCTCCCACAGGGTTCTACTGAGAATCTTATTACATTCCAAATGTGTTACCTAGAACCCATGCAGGGGTTCTACCAAGAACCAATAACACTTTTTTATTCCAAGGGTTTTATCTTAAACCCACCCAGGGGGTTCTACCGAGAACCTTTTTATATCATTGTATGAACAACCTTTTCCTTGAAGAACCCCTGATGAAAGAATGATCTTTAAGGATCTCTACAATCCTTGGAGAACTCTTCCAAAAGGGGTTCTTTGGATGAAAAAAAGGTACTTAATGGAACCCTGAGTCTTACAAAGAACCTTTCTCTTCAAAAAAGGGTTCTTTAGAAGCAAATCCTGTCATTTATATGGAACCTTTATTTCTGAGAACCAGCTACTCTGTTTTAAAGTTCACAGACGTCCAGCTGCTCAGGTCAGCTGAGCACTTTAAAGGTGCAGTACGTATAAAGGTGAAAGGCAGAGGTGAAGGTGAAGAAGAGAATTGTGGGAGCGGAAGCTTCCTCTAATTAGAGAAGGAGGATGTAGCTGCTGTTATCCAATTAGTGGAGGGAAAAGAAGAGGATTATGGGAGATGATGAATGGAGGCAGATTCCCTTCATTGTTTCTCTCGTCGTGGTGGTGAAATAATCACAACTCGCTGCGAAGCAAAATGCCTATTTTTATGATGCAGCATAAGCAGCTGCCGGCCTGTCATTCAGGTGGTTTCTATGACAACGGAAAGGTGCAGCAGTCTTTGGCTTTCAGTCAATAAAAAATGGATTTACTCCTACAGTGCCGAAGCATTTTCAGGAGTTAGAGCGAGGACACTGGCATGTGTGTGTTTTTTCTTTTTTCCCGGATTGTTTTTGGAATCTGTGCTCAGTGTGCCGGAAAACTGAAGCCTAACGTCCATGATGGTTTGCCTTCCACTTGATATCCTCCAAATACGCCTAAGTGGGTCTCTACTGCCTTTCTTGCAACAGCTACCTTGGTTTCATAATGCCCTCCTGTCCTTTTCAAAACACATTAATTGAATTGCATAAATCCCCCCTCCACTCCGGCGTTTTGGTCTCTGCAGCAGTTGATTTGTACCAGCTGACCAATGAGAGAACAGAGCTTTTTAATTCTCTCTTATTTTTCTCTTTTGCTACAGAATCATAACCAGGGTTTGTTTGTCTTTTCTGTCCTCTGACTCAAAACCACAAATTTACCACATATCGGACATTTGGATCCCTGTGACAGGTCAAACTCCTTGTTATTTTTTTCCATTTTGAACTGACAAATATCCGATTGTGATAATTGTTTGTCTTTTTAGATCAATTTGCAATTTGGGCAAAGTCTGCACAGAGGTGTTGCTTTGTTTTTGGTGCTCCAATGGATGTGCGCTTACTGTACGTGTTGTGCTTATAAATACACTTTTTTCTCTAAAAAAAGCATCCGTCAGCTGTTGTCATGGAGCTGAGCAAGATGCTGGAATCATGACTGGGATAAGGATAAATAAAGGATAAATTATGGTATTTCAGACGTCTCTGTGTCTCATAAAGACACATAAGGTCCCCTTTAGCATCTGCATGAGATGCACCAGGCTTTAAATCAACTACAGCGTGAACCTGTCTGCTTCAGGTGACGTAGAAGAATGACAAAGTCTGCATGCATGATCATCATCTGACTTACATCACTTGAACAGCTAAGGTGGTCGTCTTGACCGTTTTCAAATTTATATGTGTAAAAACTTTATTGAAATAAAAAACACAACACTGCTGGTACCTGACTGTTCCTAAAAGTGTCAGTATTCTCATTTAAAATCTTTTTTATATCAGTTACATAAAAGGCAAAGAAAATGTTTTCAATCATTTTTACCTATTTTGGCCATTGCTGGTCGTACTGACCTCACAGAAACAGGCACTGTTATATTGTTATTTTGGAGATGCAGCTTGGTTGCTTAGCAACTACCATTGTGTCCGTCAATAAAACTTCACACATGAAAATACGAATAATTAATTAATTAGATTAAATTAAAGTAGGGGACGCCAGGGACAGTTGTAACACTTTTTGTCTCAGCAGCTATAACTCACTGATTTTTTTGTTTGTTTTTGTGTTAAAGCTGAAACAAAGTTCTCTTATTACAAACAGCAACGTCTCCAACTTTGTTTTGGTTTTATTTTTGTATTTGTTTCCAGCCTTTTCCCGCAGGCTGTGATTATTTTTGTGGTGCCTCTAGGTGGATTATTAATGTTTATAATCTGTCTCTCGCTCTTGAGTAATTCTAGATTAATCTAAAATTTGAATCGGATCACTGATGGTTATTATCCTACAGAAAAATACAGCTGTGAATATCTGCAATCATTACGGTTTATTACACGTGATGGCAGCATATTGATAAATACAAAAATAAATTGTATAAAATCTACATTTAAATGCATTAGAGATAATAGAGTTTAGAATTCAAAGGTCAAAGTGATCACTTATGGTCATTATAGCAGTTTATAGAATTCTGGCAGTTCTAGTGTTAACATACATATTTTAATGCAAACCATGATCTTTTCCTAAACCAGGTAGTTTTGGTACCTAAACTTAACCAAACTGCGACCTGTTTCACAGCTTTAACCACATGTTAAAAAAGCTTTCTGGCAGCGTCTCGTTCTAAACGGCACCCTGTGCATCAGCATGAGATGCAGACGGGTGGTGACACATACGTCGGTATTCTACAACCTGGAGTGAGAACAGGTTGGATACTTTTAAACCGAGGTTTTACTCTTGTAATTGTGGCCATTCTCATTATGAGTCAACTTTGCACTTTGCACCTTCATGTGGAATCCGGCTACACATTGTATGTTGGGTCAAGAAGTGTTGTGTGTAAACTCATGTCAAATGCTTGTGCCTGAGTTTGGCATCTGTGAGGTTGTGTGTTGCAGA